>JABSTQ010004955.1:0-34145 GCA_013358835.2 Ixodes persulcatus
AACCACGCTTGACGACGAACAGCTCCACGGCCCCGACCGCCTGTGATGCCTGCTCCAACGGCGCCCTGGACAAAGTGTCAGCCGTCGCCAACAACTTGCCGGGAACGTGAAGAACCTTGAACTGGTACCTCATCAATTTAAGTCGGAGGCGTTGAACCCTTGGTGGGAGCATATCTACGTCCATGCTGCCGAATAAAGACGTTAAGGGCAGGTGGTCGGTCTCCACCACGAACTGTAGGCCTCGGACGTATTCATCAAATCGTTGAACGGCCCAGGTGATCGCCAAAGCCTCCTTCTCCGTCTGGCTGTAACTTTGTTCGGTGGGTGTTATGGAGCGGGAAGCAAAAGCCACCACCCGACGCTCTCCCGAAGACTGATCTTGTAAGAGTACCGCACCGAGTCCGAACGAGCTGGCGTCCGCCGACACGATAGTAGGTAGCGCTGGGTGGTACCTGGCCATGCAGACCTCCGAAGACAGCATCCTTTTCAGGTTCAGGAACGCAGCCTGTTGATCCGGGCCCCAGGTCCAGGCACTGTTCTTGCTCAGCAAGGCACGAAGAGGAGCAGTCGTGTCCGACAGGTGCGGTAAGAACCTGCCCACGTGGTTCACCATCCCGAGAAGCCTCCGGATCCCACCAACGTCCACCGGTGGTTCCATTCCTTGAACCGCTTCACACTTCTTAGGGTCTGGCGAGATGCCGTGCACGTTGACGACAACCCCAGGAAGTCGACAGTTGTCACGCCGAATTTGCACTTTTCCCTGTTGAGCGTCAGGCCCGCCTTGCTGAGGCGCTGCAACACCTCTGTCAGGCGCTGGTCATGCTCCGCACAGTCTTGACCGAACACAAGGATGTCGTCAATCATGTTGACGACGCCAGTCTGCCCTTCCAAAATGTTGGCCATCACACGCTGAAAATACTCGGGCGCTGAGGTGATGCCAAAAGGCAGACGGCGAAAGCAGTAACGCCCGAAAGGAGTTGTGAAGGTCGTCATCTCTTGACAACCCTCCGTCAACTTAACTTGGTGAAAGCTTGACGTCGCGTCGAGCTTCGAGAACACCCGTGCGTCCCCGAGAACACCCAAAACTTGGTCAACGGTGGGCAGGATGTGGCGTTCCCGGAGGACGACCTTGTTCAACTTTGTAAGGTCAACGCACAGTCGATACCCTCCAGCTGATTTCGGCACCACCACAAGTCCTGCACACCATGGCGTTGGGTTGACAACCCGACGAATGACGCCCTTGCTTTCCATCTTGTCCAACTCAGACTTGACCACGTCTCGCAGTGGAATCGGGATCCGCCTTGCAACAGGCAACGAGAATGGAATAGCCTCCGGTTGCAGGCGAATTGTGTATTCGCCAGGAAGCTCACCAAGGCCTTGAAACAGTTCCGACGGAACGACCACCCCGGCTTGTTGCAGAGGAACTCCTGGGATGTGGTCCACGAACTTCACGACTCCCAGGGCTTGAATTGCAGGAAAACCCAAAAGAGGCACAGTCTGGGAACGGACGACGTACAACTCCTGCGTCACACACTTGTCCTTCCACGCCAAACTGGCCGTGAAGGTCCCCAAAACCTCCAGTGAATGCCCGCCCGGTCCAGTCAGCTCTCCGCCCGGTCGCTGAAGATGCGCTGGGATTCCCGAGAACGTGCTTGGTACGACAGACACCTCGGCACCGCTGTCCACTTTAAAGTTCAGGGCCAGTCCCTTGACCTTGACCACGACGAACTTGCTTCTGGTACCGTCCCTTGCGCTGACAGCCGCGATTCCTACCGACGACAACTTGCCTTTTCTTGCCCGGCAAACCGCAGCAAAGTGCCCTTTCTTGTGACACAGATTGCAAGCTGCTCTGTTGGCGGGACACTCCGAACGCGAATGGGAAGACCGTCCACAGTAAATGCATAGGGAGGTCACCGACCCGCCTGTCGCCTGTGCTTGCGCTTGTCTCGGTGGGCGGTGCTTTTTCACCTTGGCCGCATCGATGTTTAACGCAGTGGTCCCCGCTGCCGCTGAGTCACGAAGTTTTCGTTCCGCTTCAGAATCTTCGTGCTGACGCACCTGAACGAGAGCTTCTTCGAGCGTCAATTTTGATCTTCGGCAGAGTCGGTCCGATAACTTAGTATCAAGCAAACCGACGACGAAGCGATCCCTTATCAGACGGTCCTCAACTTCGGGTGGGCGGTAGTTGCACCGCTTCGCCATGTTACAAAGAGCAGTGTAGAATGCGTCCGCTGACTCACCGGGCTGCTGAGCGCGTCTGAGGAACCGTGCACTTTCGTACAGCTCATTCACGGGATGCACGAAGTAGCCGTCGAACTTTTCCTTGACCTTGGCGTAGTCGCCGAGCTCGTCCTCCCCGAGTGCGAGTGAAGTCAAGATGATTCGTGCTTGAGGTCCCATGCAGTAGAGCAAAGTTCGTGCGCGCACTTCGTCTTTTGCCGCGTAGAGACCCGATGCGAACGAATAGTCCTCGAAGCGTTGTACCCATTGCGGCCACTGACCCGCATTCTTGAAGTCGAACTGCTGCGGTGGCTGCACGACGAAGCTGGGGGGTGCGGCCGCCATCGGTTTCCCCGACTCGCTGCTGCCGGTCATTGCGTTGCGCAAACTCCCGAGTTGCCGCTGTCGAGACCGTCTCGGCTTAATCGGAGTAGATGAGCGGTTCCGCGGGCTGCCGCCACTTCTGACACCATGTAGAGGAAACGTACTCCAAGGCAGGCAGCCGGTAGTGAACTGAAGCGACTTGCTTCATTCCTTTATTTACACATCAAACTTAACAACACGTGGCACCATCTAGGTGAGTATATTAGTACAGGTTACTACGCCACTCCACAAGTACATTCTTTGAAGAAACTCTGGAAGAAATAGCAGATAAGACACTTTGCGAATCAACGAAAATGACTGCGTTCAATACACTGTTATCTAGAATATGCTCAATGGCTAATAAAACACCATAGAGCTCTGCAGTGAAGATGCTCGCCATTGAGTCAAGCTGCACAGCTCTTCCAAAGATACTAGAAAAAACTGCACAACCAACGGAACATAAAGATTTCGACCCGTCGGTATAGTACTCGGCGCAACCTCTAGGTATCCTTTCTTGCAAAGATAGAAACTCTTGCTGAAGAAACTGTGGAGCCACGGTCTTCTTACTGTATTTGGTGAAAGACCAGTCACAACATACGGGTAGCTCGTTCCAAGGGGCAATTCTCTCTATAGATTTTAGCAAGTTAACACCTCTTGTGAAAGGGTCAGGGAGGTTGAGAGAGCTACACATACTTTGAACTCGAAACCTTAGGGGGCGCACAATTGTTGGCTTGTTTTCAAACAAATTACAGAACTGAGGAGTGTGTAAAATACTATAAGCAGGATTTTTCGGATCCGAAAGCACTTTGTAATAATAAGACAGGCTCAAGTACTGTCGGCGTTTTTAAAGAGACATTTGGTGCGTGTCCACATACAAGCTCAATACGGGTGATGTGCGAAATGCCCCAGTGGAAAGCTGGAGTCCGAGGTGATGTACCGGATCCCACATCCTTAGTGTGGATGGTCGTGCTGAACCATAAACAACCGCTCCATAATCCAGGCGTGACCGAACTAAAGCATTGTACAACCGTAGGAGGCATCGCCTGTCAGACCCCCAAGATATATGTGACAGCACCTTAAGGATGTTTGAGGATCGCAAGCACTTCTGCTTTATTTCCTTTAAATGAGACTTGAATGTAAGCTTTTTATCAAAGACCATGCCTAAAAATTTATGTTCGTGCTTCACCGATATTTCTGTGTTCTTCAATTGTAAGATTGGATCCAAAGACAGACCTCGTCGCAGGGAGAAGGGCACACACACTGTTTTCTCTGGGGAAAATTTAAAACCATTTTCAATTGCCCACTTGCTCATCCTTATTATTGTGAGCTGCAATTGCCGTTCACAACAAGAGAGGTTGCAAGACGAGAAAGATATTTGCACGTCGTCCACATAAAGAGAGTAAGAAACGGATGACGGTATAACTTGAGCTAGACTGTCTATCTTAACAGCAAATAAGGTGGCACTTAAGACTCCACCTTGGGGGACACCATTTTCTTGTAAGAAGACACTGGATAAAGTAGAGCCTAATCGAACTTGAAATGTATGTTCACTTAAGAAGTTCTGTAAGCAACGGAGCATGCGGCCACGCACTCCACAGTTGTACAGATCTCGAAGGATACCATACCTCCATGTAGTGTCATATGCCTTCTCTAAATCAAAGAACACAGACACACAATGTTGCCGGTGAACAAAGGCCTCACGTATGACAGTCTCAAGTCGGACCAGATGGTCCATGGTTGACCGTCCAGCCCGAAAGCCACACTGGTTAGTGTCGAAAACGTTTATCTCCTCCAAAAAAACATAAGGTGGCGATTTATAAGCCTTTCATAAGTTTTCCCCAAACAGCTTGTAAGTGCTATGGGGCGGTAGCTTGTAGCAAGAGAGGGATCTTTTCCAGGCTTCAGCAAAGGTATAATGTGGGCACATCTCCAAGAATGCGGAAAAGCAGCAGCTTCCCAAAGGTAATTGAAAATGGACAGCAGGTGGGACAAGGATTCATGAGACAGGTGCTTGAGCATCTCGTAGTGAACTCTGTCTGGCCCAGGTGCAGACTGCTTTTTTAAGCTGAGAGCAACTTCGAGTTCACACATTGTGAACGGTCTGTTGTATGCAGCAGAGTTAAAGCCTGACACAGTGATTTTCTGTTTTTCAGCGGTAGACCGGAACTTTACAAACTCCGTACTGTAATTGGAAGAACTACAAACATGCTGAAAACGTTCTGCGAGGAAGTCTGCTTGCCCTGTTAGAGATGCTGAGATTGAAGGAAAAAGTGGAATCCTGAAAGCATGGTACTGCCCGCGAACTTTTTTGAGACGATCCCATACTTCTTTGGCAGTGACAAAACTATTTAAGGATGAAACATACTTTGTCCATGAAGCCCACTTTGCCCGTTTTCGCGTCCACCGAGCTTGTGCTCTTTTCTTCCTAAACTCGATCAAGTTACGGAAAGTTGGATATCGCCGAAAAGTTCCCCATGCCTTGTTCTGGCTTTTCCGAGGGGAAGTACATTCCTCATTCCACCAGGGCTTGCACCGCCGGGGAAGATTTCCTGAAGTCTGTGGGATTGAAGCGGAAGCAGCATTTATAATGCATTCTGTAACGTAAAGTGTCGCATCCTCCGGAGTCATATGAAGAAACAAGGAGGGATCAAGTGTTGCTTCTAAACCAAAAATAGACCAGTCGGCCTTTTCCAACTTCCATCGCGGAAGTCGAGTTGGTATTGATGAAACTGCTAAAACACTCTCTAAAATTATGGGTAGATGGTCGCTGCCAAAAGGATTGTCTAAAACGTTCCATGAAAAGCATGGAAGTAGAGATGGCTATGATAGTGATAGGTCGATCGATGTAAAAGTGTTGTGGGCAGCACTAAAAAATGTTGGTTCTTTTTTATTCAGCAAGCAGATTCCAGTTGATAATAAAAGTTGTTCAACAACTCCACCTCGAGAGTCTTGACGAGAGCTTCCCCACAAAGGATGGTGGGCGTTAAAATCACCAAGGATTAAAAAAGGTTTGGGAAGTTGGTTGATGAGTGCTTGGAGTTCATGAAGACGCAGCGGAACATTAGGTGGTAAGTAGAGTGATACTAGAGTGATGAGGCGGTCAAGGAGGATGCGAACTGCAACTGCCTCAAGTGAAGTTTGTAAAGGAACTTCAGCGCATGCCACTCCACTTTGAACCACCACTGCTACACCACCCGAAGGGTTTGAAGAATGGCGGTCCTTCCTAAAAACTTATTGATGACGCAAAACCTGCGTGTGCAAATCAGTCAAATAAGTCTCCTGTAGGCAAATAACAACAGGACGGAGCTCATCAAAAAATGAATTGATGTCATCTATGTTACGTAGAAGGCCGCGACAGTTCCACTGCATAATGCCTATATGCTTAGCCAGTGCAAAGTGAATATAAAAACTGGTAAAAAGTAAAATGAGATGACTATGGCTTAAAATCTATTTTTTTGCGCGGGGCGTTTTTCTTCTTTACAGCCTCTTCCTGCTGGCCAGTAGAGTCACTGGTGGCAGAAAGAGAGGAGTCTGATCCAGCGAGACTTTCCTCGCCGGACTTGGGTCCCCCCTCGTCCATAGGCTCCTTGGGGGGGAGCCGGAGGGAGACCCGGTGGGGTCGGCAGCCTTAACGGCTCACCAGGTTTCTGCAGCGTCGAGACGCGGGGTTGGCCCCAGCCTCGAGGGGGTGGGGCGGTAGGGGCGGCGGGGGGTGCCATCCCCTGTTTCAGGGTGGACGTTGAGGGAACAGCGTCCACCGTGCGGTTGGGGTGCAGTGCAGCTGGCACTGCTCCCACAGGTTTTAGAGGGGACACTGACGGGAGACACACACCCTCTGGAGGGGTCTGTGTTCCCGCCGATGCCATCACGGGCCGTGCAGGTCTCTTGCGCACGACCTCGGCATATCCTCCTTTCGATAGGAAGGAAACACGTTTTTTCGCCTCATGGTAGGAGATGTTTTCTGTGGTCTTCAAAGTCAATATTTCTTTTTCTTCTTTCCATTTCGGACAAGAGCGTGAGTATGCTGGATGACGACCTTCACAGTTGACACATCTAGCTTGGTTCATTCTCGCAACCGTCAGCCACATGCTCTTTACTGGAGCATTTCGCGCAAGTGTCACTTCCCCGGCAGCTCCGTGACCCATGGCCGAACCTTTGGCACTTAAAGCACCGCTGAGGGTTCGGCACATAGGGGCGAACACGGCACCGGAGGTAGCCTTCTTTTATGGCCTCTGGAAGGGTGGTGGTGTCGAAGGTAAGTATAATGTGTCTCGTTTTACGCTCTACACCCTCATGACGAAGGGTGATGCGTCGAGCGGCAACAACTCCTTGATCTGAAAGGCCTTCGACGAGTTCTTCCTCAGATGAGTCCATTAGGTCATCCTCTGAGATAACTCCTTGAACAGTATTAAGCCTGCGGTGTGGGGTAACAGTTACTTTGTATTCAGACACAGCATTGAGAGAAAGAAGGGCATCACTTTGCTTTTTGGTGTTGATCTCAACAAGAAGGTTACCGGACGGCATCTTTTTAGCAGAGTAATCCTTCCCAACGATTCCTTCTAGTACCTTGGCGACCAGGAAAGGGGACAGTTTAGCAAGTGGTTTTTCTTCAGAGTGTAAGACAAAGAATTTCGGGAATTTTTCGAGTACTTTAGATGTTTCGGGGGTGACTTGAGCTTCGGTGCGACCTCTTTTCAGAGGCCGATCAAGAAAGGTTTTGTTGCGCTGACCCATATGAGATGGGAGGAAATTTCAGTGCCCGGGTGCACCGCCCACCACGTAGCCCAACAAGGGGGTAGGTAATATGCCATAGAAAGATGGGCTTGGCTGACACAATTACTCTACCAGTGCTGCCCAGGCACTATACCCTAGTGTGGTTGCAGGGACAGGACCTGTTTCCACTCAAGGTTGGCCCTTGCCGCCTAAGAAGGTGAAAAAGGAAGGAAGAGAGTGTAGAAGAAAAAAGAAAGAGGTGGTAGGAAAAGTGAAAGAAGGAAGAAGAGGGTAGAAGAGGCGACTGACTGAATCATCCTGGTCGGGTCAAGCCAGGACACCCGTCTACGAGAAGCAGGGGCCGAAGCGGTGTATTGCCTCACCCGGGGGGCCCCGAAGGGTCCAAACGTACCCCGGGCTCAGCTCAACCGCAAGGATCCCCTTTTCCCCGGACATGGGTACGCCACGCACAGCCAGACGTGGGTGGGCGAACCCACATGGCTCGGGGTTCGTAGTGACGCCACTCACCAAGCACCTACTAAAGTAGGTGCCCCCTGCGTGCGGGTATGGTGGCCCACGTGGCTGGGGTCCGTGGTGACGCTACTCACCAAGCACCTAGCACACAAGGTGCAGGTGCCCCCTGCGGGGCTCGGGGTCCGTGGAGACGCCACTCTCCAAACACCTGCTTTCACAGGTGCCCCCTGCGGGAGACCGAGACGAACGATACCCGCATTGGTTCACATCTAGATGTTTGTTTAGTTCAAGGAAATACATCAGTCTTCTATTAATTATTCGTTCAAGAGTCTTTCCAAAACAGCTAATCAAAGCGATAGGCCTATAACCAGCTGCACTGGATGGCTCCCTACCGAGCTTGAGTATGGGTATGATTGTTGCCTTTCTCCAGTCCAATGGAAAGCAGCCCTCAAACCAAATACGATTAAAAAGGTATAAAACAATATCAAGTGTGGAGGGATGGAGATGTTGGAGCATATAGTAATGAATACCATCTGGACCAGGAGCCGATGACTTAGAGTTTTGGAGCACTATGTTCAGTTCGTGTAAGGTAAAGGGCGCATTATAAGCTTCACGTTCACCACCAGATGTTTCCTGTACCATACTCTCAGCTTTCTTTTTATGTTGCAGAAAAGCAGGTGGGTAATGCCGAGAGCTGGAAATAAATTCAAAATGCTCGCCAAGGATGTTGCCCTGCTCTTCAATATTGCTTGGGCATTTTTCATTTCTGGAAAGAAGTGGAATGGTAAAAGCATGATATGAGCCATTTACTTTATGAATCCTGTCCCATACTTCTTTGGGAGAAGTACTGCTATTGATAGAGGACGCATATTTTTGCCAGCTCTCGCGTTTCGCTTTGCGACGAATGTACCTAGCACGAGCTTTCAATTTTCGGAAAGATATCAGGTTATCCCGAGTTGTATAACGTCTTAGAACACCCCAGGCTTTGTTTTGCTGTTTGCGACTCTCTTTACAGTCTTCATTCCACCATGGCTTCATTACAGTCTTCATTCCACCATGGCGTATCAGTCAAGAAGGAGTTAGATGAGAAAGAAGTAGCACTCTTAGAAACCGATAAGTCGGGTGTGTTTTCAGTGTTACCAATGTTGGAGTTCCGAAGGAAATCAGACGAAGCCATGGCGGGTTGTTCAGACCTTTTGACGGTTGTTTGAAAAAGTCCAAAAGGGAAATTGTGAGGGTTTGTAAGGACGCCGATCTAGCGGCTTTGGCCACCATAATTAATAATGTTTCTAAAGACACGTTTGGCATTAAATTTTTCCTTAAGGACCACAAGGTGGATCTTCCTCTCAGAGTAGTCGTAAACGAGAATGGCACATGGCAGAAAATAGTGTCCTCATTTCTACAGAAGACTCTCACGATCTTGGATACAAGATCCCCGCTGTCGCTGCGGTGTTCGGATGATTTAGTGGCTGACTTGCAACCTTTCCATGGAGAGAGGTGCAGGATCGTTTCACTTGACATAAAAGATCTGTACTATTCTTTAGAACCTAAGACTTTGTTGGCTAGGGTAAGCAGCTTTTTGGAAGAACATTTAGTCAGTTTCCAGTCGCAGTCGGGGTTATCTGTCCAGGATGTTCTAAGGATTTTAGAGGTATACCTAGGTTCTACGGTCGTGCAACATAACGGTCAAAGATACATCCAGCAACAAGGTGTGTGTATTGGATCGGCGGTAGCCCCAGCTCTTTCTGATATTTATCTAAGAGACCTAGATCTGCGTCTTCTAGAGTCCTTTAGACATAGGTCCCCTAGGGAGATTCTGGTGAGGAGGTACGTAGACGATATTTTGGTATGTTCTACAGATGGTTCCTTAGCGGATTCTTTGGAGAAGGTAGTGTTCGAAGCAGCACCCGAATTAAAGTTTTCGATAGAGAGACCAAATGACGACCGTTTGCAATATCTCGATCTTCAACTTAGGACTAGTTCCGGCCTTTGTTGGGAGTACGGAAAGTTCAAAGCAAAACCGCTTCTTCCTTTCAATAGCTGCCATTCTAAACATGTCAAACTGGGGATAATTCGAAATCTCGTCGATTCAGCAGTACAGAAGTCATGCTCACATTTTATTCATTCCGAAGTCATTCCGAAGTCATTCCGAAGTCATTCCGAATGCTTTCACCACAATTGGGGCACTTCAGATCCTCTTGCGGCTTTCCAACGTATGTAGTGCACACCGTGCAAAAAAGGTGGTGGCGAATCATTCGACTTTTAAGAGTCGACCACGTCTTCCGCAAAAGGTATGCTGTTTCAGGTAGCGCGTCCTTGCCGACCAAAAAGTTCGCCAGCTTTAACAATCCCTCCATTTGGGACCAATTCAGGTCTGACATTGCGCCGTAGTTCACGATACCAACGATCGCTTCTGCAACTGTAAGCACCCCATTAGGCAGGATCACACTGGCGTACTTAGCAAGAAAGAGCTGCCAGTCCTTGTCACATTCGTCGCCAACGCTACCGCCGTCATCATCGCTGCTACATTCACTGCCGCGAACGCTGCCGGAGTCAGCCTCATGGCTATCGCGAGGCCGATCACTTGTGTTTCCGTCTTCATCTCTCGCATTAGTAGCACCGCCGGTGTCACCAAGGGTTTCATCGAGAGCGGTTCCCGAGCTATCGCTCCGCGAACCGCCTTCCCCGCTCCCTTGAGACATGTCCAACTCCTCGTGTTGTTGCACAACTTGGGCGGCTGAATCACTCCCTTCCAAAGCGGCAGCATCACGTCGTTTTCTTCGGAAAAGCGCAGTTGTTCTAGGAACATTATAATCATTCCCTGGTTCATGATACTGCTTTCTTTTTTCTGCGCGAGAGCTCATTGCAGCAGGTACACCAGCCACGCTAGGCCTGGCGGCCATCCTTCGGATCTTCAGGACTGAATTGGATTCTGACTTGGGCTAAGAAGCGACTTTCAACAATTTTGCCAGATTAAAGTATAAACTGCATTTAAGCGATTTGGCGACCGACGAGACAAGTGACTAATTTTTAAAATTTTGAGGACAGTTGAATATTATAGAGAAAAATATTTAAAATATTTTTATGCAAACCTTTAAAAAAAAAGAAATTCAAGTTGACTAGGTAGACCGCTAGGTGGCCAAGAGCGGCCCATGGGATCCCGCGCCATCATCCAAAATCTCCCGGATCCCGCTGACCTTAATTGTTTTTAAGCCTTGTTTTTGCTTTCCCTCCAAGTAATTTTGCTCCTACTTCTTGTAATGTACGCGTTTGTGCGGTTTCAAGACGACGCAAAGAAGCTTGTGGTGCCAGTGGTGGACGTGAAGAATTTCAATCCAGCACATACTAAAGATTTCAACGGTCGGTGATGGTATGACGTGTGGTGGAAAGACCAGGAAGACGACGAGCAAACGGGCTACTACCGCGCGCAAATCATCAAGCTTTACAGTAAGTAGTAAATTTAATATGTAATTTTAATATGTGTCATGTTCGTCAGTGTTGACTCGAATGCCTGGCTTAGCGCATCGCTGTGGCACGAGCAGTGTCGGCGTGGGTTTGCCGATTTTTAAATAGCGCATTTGGCTTATGTAGGCCTATGTATGAAATACCGATATCGCTATGGTGCGCGGAATAAAAGGGCCGCGCGAGGGTGTGATACTAGCGTTTTACAAGGAGTTCATGATGTGTCGTCGGCTCTTTGAAATTGCCGCATAAGTCGGCTTGTTAACATATCGTGCTACCAGGTGCCCGACAGTAGTGGAGTCATTATTTGAAAGTATCAAAGCAACTCCCTCAAGTAAAAACAAAAGAAAAAAAACGTGGTTTATTTCTGTGGAAGAGGTTGTTTTCGAGAAATAATAAAAATATTATTTTAGGTAATTCTGGCGCTTAGTGTCTAGAACAAAAATTTACACAAAAATTCACTTCATTTTGCCGCTATATATGCCACTGTGGCCCACAATGTTATTTCATGGTATATCGCTATATGAAAAATAGTTTTTTTTTTTATTATTCCTGTCTTACTCAGGGGATCTAATCTTCTAATAATTTTACTGAAAGCTTCCAGCATATTATTACTTCTTTGTGCTAAATCCCATCGGTATCTATTTAGAAACCATTTTATGCATTGACATCAACGGGCCAAGGAAACTAAACTTTCTATAAAAAAAGCACAATCTGACGAAACCCTGCGATATTTTTTTTTAGAAACTAAAGAAGAAGCAGAGGAGGAGCTGCGCACGAAGCGGGTTCCAATCCCAAAGCCCCCATCAGATGAGGAAAGCGACTCCGAATCGACGAGTGAGGATAGTGGAGCAGCTGTCTCGCAGGTTTGTAGAAAAACAATATCTTGCAAAAACCTTCCTCATTTTTTGCAACGCGCACACTTTAAGCATAAGGCTGGAAACAGATTTTTTTTTTTAATTTATGCCAAATTTCGACAATTTTTTGTGTAAACTTCTGACAGCTTTGTCTGGTTAGACCAATGTTCAAAGAACTGATAGTGCAGGCCCTCCACTCGTTGCAACTTTTCAAATAAAAATGGCTTCAGGTTGCCACTGCAACAGGTTTTGTTATGTGTGACAGGACATATGCAATTTACCCTCATTACTGTATATAAATGCTATTGTTTAGGTATGCAATACACAAAGCATAGATGAATTTTGGTTAGTGTGTGGCTGGCTTCCTTTTCCTATAGATTTTCTAACAAAATTCACAAAATATCACAATTTGGCTTGAAAAAACACTAAAAGATTAATAGTTTTTTTCTACCCATGATGATTGATGACTATAGTAAGCGGTCTAGTCTTGACCATCTGTGACATGCACAAAGTGGAGGTCGCAGGGTCAGAGATAGCTTGTGAGAAAAATGTAAATGCGCAAAGCTAGTGCTGCATTAACCATCCCCCAAGTTATTGCAACCAGTGAAGCCTTGGGTAAACGCAACCAGACTGAACTGGGCTCGTTATTATGCTTATTAAGTATAATCACTTAGGTTTGGGTGGGGAGGGGGGAAGCACGGTGTTTTTTTTTTTAGATCTTTCAAAGGTGTCGGACCTTAAAAGTTTGCCTGCCTTAGCTCTATTTCAACTATCAAAATTGTTCAACTTCCAAACCCGGAAGTAGTGCTATGCTGGTACTTCAATAGTATTTGATGGTGCCACTATGACATACAACAGGAGTGCAAGGGTAAAACTATGACATTTTTGTGCTTGGTGATTCTTTTTATGCAGTCCCAAAAATCAAAAAGCGAAGTCGCCAAGAAAAAGCGTTCGGAAGCTGTGCTACAAGCATACAAGCGGCAGCAAAGCGAGCGACTGTATCCAGATGATGTGCAGCCTGATCCCCTGGCAATCGCACATGCCAAAATCAGGCAACTGAAGAAAGAACTGAAGGAAGTCAGACTGCAGAATTCCAGATTGCAAACTGCATTATGTTGCAAAGTCTTGCAGAAAGGTGTGTTGCTATTTAATTAATATGCAACCATCGCGTTCATGCTATTTTAGGGTGTGATGATGTCTCATCCCTCCTCCTTCCTCTGACCAGGGTCTCACTCCACCCAAAGTTTGTTTTAAGGACCACATGTTAACATATTGTAAGAGTGCTGCCAATTTTATTCTAGCGCAGAGTGCGAAACAAATGGCCCATAAATTGCACTTGGTTTTTCTGCGGCCTGAAGTGTGTCTGAAATTTTCGGGCACTTGCCCCAAATGCATCCGGCATAATAGCTGAAACTAGATTGATTCAGGATGAAGATATGCTTGCTTCATTGTACCTCATATAAACGTTTTCTGATAGTTTACAGCCATGTGCCAGCACATGCTATAAATGTGGAGTTTCATTATATTAAAGTGATGAAAAAGTTAAATCATGATTGTATTCTATATATTCGTTACTTAGGACGAACTCATTAATGACCGTCTAGTCTAGGCCGCCTGAGAGAGTCGGAATGTGAGGAAGCAAACGCCTACTGCCTCATGCAAATTCTTTGGCTAACGTCCCCACGCCATCATCAAACAAGCTGAGTGGGGGGCACAAACTTTTTTTCTAAGTAGAGTCTGTCAATACTCGTATTGATACTCTTTAGACTTCATTAGCAGTTTCATAATAGAATACATTTTCAGAACATCAGAGGAGGAGATCACATCGTGAGAGGGCACTATAATCCATAAAGCTAAAAGGTTCTTGCACAGTCTGATTCACCAACATTATTTTTGTTGCATATCCAGCAGACAGTCAAAGGGCTGCACAAGTCAGCCCAATCTCACTGGGGCAAAGAATATTCAATACTCTATGCCTGGATCACAGTGCCTTATACATCATACAAAAGAGAGTCCACAGTCACCACTCAAATACAAGTCACATTAACATCCATACTTTGAATGCCGCTTGTGAAGCTACTCCATGAATTGGTTGCCATGTGGCCTCTGAAGCACGGGCGTTGTGGTAACTTGGATAAAAAATCTGTGCACACCGTCCTGTGTATGTTTAAGCAGTGTGTTTATGCTACTCCAAAATTTAAAGTTTCTGATATGTGTCAAAGTTGTAAGACATTTTACTATGTAGTATTTGTGAGACATTATCAGACTAATCTGAAAGCAGCATATCTTTTCTTCATATCTTATGGTAACTGTAGCATTCCTGGAATGTAGACTAAACTGTAGAGTCTTGGCAGAGTCAAATTGTCAGCGAAGACAACTGCATCATTTCGCGTTATCTGTGACCTGCAAGGTTCTAAACTAAATTTCCTTTGACCCACACCATTTATGAGTTCTGCAGCCTTGTTCGAGTGTATGCGAAGGTCCTTTTCTTATCTTCAGAACGGGAACAAGAGCGGGGCTATGCAAGGACAACAGGAGCCTGCAACAGTCCAAGGCCATTCAGCCTTGCAGTACAAGGTCCTGGTGCTTCGGTGCCACTCGCTTCTGGGGCAGGTTCACAAGTGCAGGCATCTCCAACTGCTACACTGACAAACAATATGACATTGAGATCAGTGGTCTGTAGCAAAAGAGAGTACTCCTAATCACCAGATGTCACACAGCCTTGTCAGAACTGCACATAGTCAAAATAGAGACAAATAAGAAGCTTGAAGTGGTACTATGAGGTGGGATCAAAAAGTTCTCGAACTGGCATCATAGAACAAAAACAAAATGTGGTAACGCAGTGCTATGCCAAATGACGCTTCCTTGCAGGTCTGCCGCTCAGTGCACCAAAGTTCCTTTTACGGAGTTAAAGATAATTTGATCTGCACTTCTTTGTTTGGAAGGTGTTTAATGACTTCCCCGCTGTTTAAGATTAAGAAAAATCGAAAACAAAGTGTTGCATCAAATTTTGTGTGAAAACTATAAAGAGCATGACAGAAGCTCAGAAACCCTTTGAGCAATTGTTTGATGACCGTGTTTTAGAAAAAAAGCACAAATTTGGGGAATCGCACAGACATTTTATCTGTCCGAAATTCGCTTGAGTTTGAACAAACATAATGCCCTCCAACACAAGCAGCCCCTGAAGATGTCAGAAAAAGACCATCTGTCAATTTATTAAAACTGATCAAGCTGGATCTCCGAAATTTGTGAACAACTTGACAAAAGTTAGGATGAGCTCAGGTGGTCTTGACATACGAGACAAATTTTCATGTGGAGTTCCAGCTCCCAGATCAGTGGGCTGCTGGCAACTGAGGGATTCAACATGGCAATGCCCCAGCCCAAACACCGATGCAGCTGCAGCACTTTTTGACCCAGAACAGCCTAGTTATTGTCCATGGCCTTCCAATGTTCTCCTTGTTGGACCCTACATAAATGTTTTATCTTTCCTTATTTTTTTAAATGAACCCCGAGTCAGATAAAGAGATTCCAAAAGAGACGAGGATTCTCCGAAGAGCCAAAAAGAGCATTTCTAGAAGGCTCTCTAACAATAACAAAATCATGAGGGCCGTGTTATTTGCTCGAGAAGGTACTACTTCAAGGTTTATGACAGTCAAATAAAATTTAAAGTAATACCCTCTGGCTCTATAAAGCGAGTTCGGAAACGTTTTTATGCCACCTCGCATACACAAACAGTAAGAGAGGGAAAGGCTATGCAGTTAATAGCGTTTGGAAACTACCACTTCAAGAAAAAGCTTACCTTTTCTCCTCCGGTCTGGAAGAGGGTTGGTTATCCAAGTGGAGCAGCCTGGTCTTCCTCAACCTCGGAAAGGTCATGGGGGGATGGATCCCTGGCGGGAATGGGCAGCTCCTCAGGGCATGAGTGCACGCTTGCGGGGTTTCTCTACCTTACGGGCGCTGCTAAAGTGCATGATGCACTTTCGGGCAATGTTTCGGGAAAGAATTACGAAAGACAACCACAATGTGGAAAATGCCTGTGATTAATGGCCACAGAATATATGGGATGAATGACCACATAACATATTCAAATCACTTGATGTGACCTGTCCGTGGCACTCAAGAGTTTTTGGATTCAAATACCGGTTAGGGTGCTCGCTATGTGACAAAGGCTTAATCCGGAGAAGGGGCGGTTTGACAGGATAAACCAAGATCAAAATAATTCCTCAGGCCTTCGTTGGGACATGCCAATGGCCTTCCGTTGGTTCAGCACGTAAAACTCCACATTAACACAGAATATGTTAAACTGCAACAAAAATGCTGTAAAACTGCTATTGAAAGAAACAGTGAGGAGAAGGGCACATGCTGGGAGCTTGTGCTTAACACTGGCAAGCATGCACCATGTAGGATGCTGAAAATAAAAAAAAAATAAAAATTGTCTTTAGCATTCTTTTTGAATCTGGGGAGCCGAGAGTATGTTTTGCATACAACGCACTTGAAACATCCCATAGCTCCTCGTAAAGAATGCATAACACGTTCTGTGCTCCCCAGGTTTCTCGCAACACTAAAGATCATTTTAATTTTTACCTTTACCCTCGTATGCGTCACACTTACCTGCTACATCTGCACAGGTTTGGAAATAGCACTGAAAAATAAGATGTCCAGTGCTGCTTTCCATGCACGCCACTTATCCTCAGGGAAGTAAATTCTTTCTACAATCAGAAACTTGTGTGAGTAGACTACAAAGTCCCCCCACAGCAGCCCGAAGAGTGCCATCTGTCCAAGTATCTGAAGGTAATGCTTGTGGTCCATGTTTAGCCGGTATACACCTGCAGTGTCCTTCGTCATATAAAGGTTGCTGGCCGTGTTGAAGCCCCCGTCTTTCAGGGTGTACGGGCACTTCACCTCTACAACTCCACGAGGAGTTGCTTTGGTTGGATCCTAGACAACCCTCTCTGGAGATGCCTCGAGCCATGGGCATTCCAGATGAACAAGGATGCCGCAGGGGAAGTTCTGCACGCCGTGTCCAAGGGCCCGCAAGCATCTGCTCGGCGTGCCCCTAGCCACATGCGACTGACCATCTTAGGGGTCACATTCATGGGAACACTGGATTTTTCTGTGCACATAGCCAGTGTCGTAGCCAAGGCTCGTCAATCCATGCGGTTTGTTTCTCGGGTGTCCAGGCCATGTGAACCCTCGGCCTTCCGCACCTTGTACACCTCAATCGTGATGCCGTCGTTGGAGTACTGTAGTGCTGTGTGGCCCCCGTCTCAGCGGCATCCCGTGGATCGCATTGAGAGCGTGCAGAGACGTGATTCCCGGACGCTTTGCGCACGCGCTTCGGGTTTCAATGACGCAGATTATTCAACCCGACTTCAACTTGCAGGGTGGCGGCCACTTGAACAATGTCGGAGAATGGCTCACGTGCGCCTGGTTGGCCGCACTCTGGACGGCTCACTGACTGGGTCATACTTAGCAACGGCAGTACGTGTGAGTAGACGTACTGGCCAGCCTGAGCCATTACATGCCAGGACTATAAGGCATGGCCTGTCTGCGATCCCTGCAGGCGTAGGCGAGCTTCTCTCTGGTCCGCTGAGGGAGCGCAAGCCTCTTCCGCGGGGCAGGGAGGAATCCCATGAGCTATGCAGACGATACGGCCAGCACCTCTTCACGAGTTGAGGGCCCGTAAGGGGTTCACCCAAGCGTCTTTGCACATGCCTTCGTGTCACCCTGGGGTGGGGCGTGGTGGATGCCACGGACGCGGGCTCGGCTGCACCACACACAGCAGTGCACTCGCAGGTTTGGGCTTGCGGCTGGGGCCTCAGCCATGGTCTACGTGGGGGTGGATTGGGGTACAGCGAGTTGTCTTATCTTCCCCTCCAAGTTCTGATTATTCATTGTGTATACCGTAATATCCCGAGTCATTGCCCACCCCATTTTTCGGGCCAATATCGATTTCCAAAAAAACACCGAGTCATCGCCCACTTCTTAAAATGCCCCAGGGCAGACTCCGCAATCCGCGAACACTCATCCTACCCAAATGATGCGGCCGGCCGCGGACCTTACAGTTGGAGGACGTCCGTGACAAAGTAAAACGAAGGAGAGAAAGACATTTCTCCTTTTTGATTGCGCATTTTTTCGGTAAGCGACCCCAAAGTGGTTGTGTATCCGTGCAAAAAGAAAACGATGGAGATAACAAAATAAAAATTTGTTTTGCTTTCAAAAATATTGACCGAACAAAAAAACAAATTGGAAAGATAACACAAGCAGTAACCCATTCAGGGATCGCGAGGTAAGCGAACGCCCCATATCTTGGAATTTAACCGTGGAGTGTAAGGTCAAAGTCTGTTTCCTCTGAAGTTAGGTCGCCGCGAACCCGCTCCTTCTTCCCGCACGTCGCGACCGTGGTAAATAAAGCTTTGCTGAAACGCCCTACACAGACGTTTGTAGAGAGTCCCAAACGCCCATTGATAGCACTCCGTGCACAAACGCACGCATGTACGCACCAAACAAGAAAGCTGCGCAAGAGCTTGCGATTGACAAGGAGCCCGACTTGGCTCGATGCCAAAGTATTTGCCAATGCGATCGCGGGCTTTTCCGCTTTCCCAGCATCGCTCTTCGTCGCTTCTTTGGTCCGCTCGCTCGCTCACTCGCTCGTTGCACCTGGTTGGTTTTTCTATTTTCTTGTCCTTCTTTTTTTCTTTTTTCACTAACTAGGAGAACATAGTGGTGACGTGCTTTCACTGAACAAACGTTCGCGCTGTATGCAAATCGGCGATGTTCCTAGCGCGTATGCAAGCAACGGACTTCGCGATAGTAAAACATTCTTTCATGAGCATTTTTTCTATAAAACAATAAAACTAAATCGAGTTTTGAGTTTAATGTATCTTTTGTGCAGCAGCGCTAGATACGCAGGGAAAAATGGTCAGTTTTTTCCGGTTTTTTTTACTTTTTGTGCTCCCCCATCGAGAAATGGCCCACCCAACTTTTTCTATGAATTTCAGGCGGCAGGGGGGTGGGCGATGACTCGGGATATTACGGTACTTGTTATTCTTATCTTGTACTTACCACAACCGTTTGTTTGTGTCCACACCTACTCAGCGGTGGGCTAGCAGGCGCACATGCGCAAGGGTACTAACCTTTCTGTCTAGCCTTGCATGCCCCTGATACCCTATTCGCAGAGGCCACCTAAAGGACCTATAACTTAGGTCCCTTTGCTAAAGGTACCTGCGGTAAAGGACGTTCGGAATCACACGGTGAATGAACAAAAATAAACGGAGGCTTTACGGTTGATGTTTACTGCATTGGGGATAGCCCGGGTAAACCGCAGGGCAAAAGAACAATATGTATTTCCGTGTCTAAACAGTCATGAGGCACATTTTTAGATTATTAAATGTGACACATTGCATTAAAATACTAAGTAATAATTGTAATGTTTGTTTTATTGCAATGTTCACCTAAAAAGTAACTTTTGGTTAGAACATCTGGCTGGTCCTTAGGCTGTACTGGCCACAGTGGCCCGGCGCCTTTGTTTTGGAGACGGTTCCGAGCACTGTGAATCCGAGCACGTGGTACCAAAGTTTTGTGGCCGTTTGTTTCTGCTCCTCAGATTTTCTCTCTTCCGCGTTTATCGCTTCGGTCCCGGCAGAGCCGTCACAGACCCACCACCTTCCAAGTGACGGACCGCGACCACGACCAGCGTCTCCCGATGGACGACGACGAATGTCTTGGCATTATGTGGTCGCTGCAGCAACAGCGGACACAGTTCCTCCTGCTCGAGGAGCGTATACAAGTTGCGGAAACGGAAGCGGATGAGCTCGAGGAGAAGCTCGTGGCCACGAACTTCACGGTCGCCGCTCTCCTTCCAGAGAAGTGGACTACGATCCCTCGCGTGCGGGTTGTCTACGTTCGGTCGGGGAGGTGGTTTGAGGATCGAGACATTGCCTAGAATGGGCGATCAGCATTTCCGTGCTTGTTTTCGCGACTCCGCGACCACCTTCCGGTATCTTGTGGACATTTGCCGGCCGTCAATGCTTCGGCAAGACACCGCCATGAAGACGGCAATAACGGTGGAGAAGAGGGTGGCCATCAGCCTGTACAGGCTCTGTTCCACCGCGGAGGAACGAACAATTGGCCACCTCTTTGCCGTTGGCCAGTCGGTCGTCAATGAGACGTACCGAGAATTTTGCGACGTCGTCAATGAGGAGCTCGAGGCGCGTACAATAACAATGATCCGAAATAAAGATCTCGACAACCACATGCGCGAGTTCCAGGCAGTGCTGGGATTTCCCAATGCCATCGGGGCTCTCGACGGCTGCCACCTGCCTGTGTCGCCACCGAAGGACTTGGCTGTTGGCTACCACAACTATAAAGGATGGTAAGCAGACTCTGTACTCCTTTCCTGCAGACAACTTTCCTTATTTTATAAAATTTCAGGGTAAGGGATTAAGTACTTTTATCAAATTATGCTGCACACATGGCGATAAACCAAATATAAATACGGGTGTAGTCACGCCAGAGACCATTCCCTTTGTTATTTCGTTATCTTGTGCCCCCAGCCAAGTTAAACCCATGATGTCACCAAAGCGCCTGCAGAGTGAGCAAATCCTACTGCCTGTGGGTGGGAGGAACATCAAAGATCCATTTTACAAACAGCACCACTTGCATTCAGTATCAAGCAATTTAGCTATGTTTGTTGTGTGCAGTGCTTTTGCTGTTCCTTGCTCACATGTGGTCACTTCGTTTTAGATACAGTGTCATCCTCCTGGCCCTGGTGGACCAAAGATACCTGTTCCTCTACATCAGCGTGGTCACCCCTGGGAGGTGCCATGATGCGCGCGTCTATCGGCGCTCCCCACTGGCGCATCTGCTCGAGCAGAACCAGACGGCTGTGCCAAGGGTCATGGATGGCACGGAGATCCCTCCCCTCGTCCTGTGTGATCAGGCTTTTCCCCTGACGAGGAACTTGATTAAACCATTCCCCCACAGCCTCAACCACCCCCAAGGGAAAGGGGACTTTAACTACGCCCTCTCCAAGGCCAGGCGAGTGGTCGAGGATGCGTTTGGCCGTCTCAAGGCCCGCTTGCGCATCGTCCTCAAGCGGATGGAAATGCGAATCGACCATGTGAACACTGTCGTCAGAGCCTGCTGCACACTGCACAACATCTGCGAGATGCTCAACGACGGGGCGGAAAAGCAGTGGGTCGACGCGGCAAGGAAAATAGAAGAGAGCGCAAAGCGCGAGCGGCCAATGCACAGGACCAAGGCCACAGAAGACGGTGCCAATGCAGTGCGCGATGCACTCATTGCATACATTGCATACCCGCCCTCTCAGCGCGACTGAAACCCGAGACGTTCGCACAGTAAACCACAGAACACTAATTCGTTAAAGGGGCACTGAAGCAATTTTTTAAGGTCTTTTTATGTTTTATTGTTTACAAAGTGTAAGTGACTACATATATCAAATTCTAGAATACAAAACTGTCTATTCATCTCGGGGCAATGGGAAAACATGCGGACTCTTTTTTCTCGCGAAGTACAATCTCTGGACCACAGAAAGTCCTACAATATGCACTACATGCCATTAATCTGTCCACGTGACATTAAATTCACATTGCCATTCCAGGCAGTGAAAAAGAAATAAATATTCTTTTTCTGAGCTGGCTCAACCACCCCCATGACACAGCAGTTTTCATTTCTTTTCAGCAAAGCATGCTTTGCCCACTTAAGTACAGGTCATTGCTACAGTAAGCATGAAAGTCCGTCAAATTGAGATTTCACAGTACAGTCAGTTAGAAATAAAACGCGACCAGCGGCTGCATGGTCTTCACTAGACGCTGCGCTTTCTGCTTCATACAGGTTTTTTCATACAGGGGTTTTGAATTTTTTTTTTTTCATATCTTGCATGAGAAGATTGAAGTTCGTGCACAGCATATTTTAGAGCGTTTATATACCGTATATACTCGTGTATAAGCCGCCCTCGTGTATAACCCGCACCCCCCACTTTAAAAACAAAAACTCTAAAAAAAACTTATTTTTCAAAAGTCGCGCCTAAAATTGAACTGTCGTCTCTCTCACGAGATGGCGATATCACTATCATCATCACCACGCCTTTTCCGTCTTCTCTTTTTCCGGCAAGTTGCAACAGCCGCCGCCATCTATTCTTTGTGTTTTGTCGGACGACCGCGATAGCAATCACCCGAAGTTCTGCTGTTCTGCTTGGCTTGCATCATTAGCCTCGCACGTGCTCCGTTGCGCAGTCATGGGAAAGTATAGGCGAGCGTACGCTGCGGGGTTCAAACTTCAAGTAGTTAAATACGCCGAAGAACACGGGAAACGGGCAGCCGGGCGCAAGTTTGACGTCGACGAGAAGTGTGTGCGCTGTTGGTGCATACAACAGAAAGACATTGCCGAAACCAACCGCACCCGAAAAGCTTTCCGTGGGAAGCAATGCAAGTTTCCGAAGCTGGAAGAGGAGCTCGTCGAATACGTCCGCACCACGAGGAGAGATGGCTACGCTGTGTCGACGGAAATGATCCGCGTAAAAGCCCTGGCTGTCGCTCGGCGCATGGATATCGCACCTGCGGACTTCAAAGCTAGTAGAGGATGGCTTCAGCGTTTCATGAAGCGCAACCAATTTTCCATACGCCGTCGAACGACGCTCTGTCAGAAGCTGCCGGCGGAATACGAAGACCAAGTGGTGAAGTTTCATCGCTTCGTCAATGCTCTTCGGAGGGACCATGTGTACGATCTGTCGCAGATAGGGAATGCCGATCAGACTCCGGTTTGGTTTGATGCGCCAGAGAACTGCACTGTTGACGTCAAAGGTGCGAAGAGTGTCTCCGTGCGCACTACTGGCGCCGAACGGCAGAGGTGCACGGTGATGCTTTGTGTCACCGCTGATAGGAGGAAGCTTCCACCATACGTCGTGTTTAAAAGAAAGACTATGCCGAAAGAGAAGTTCCCCCAGGGCATCGTAGTCCGTGTCCAAGAAAAAGGATGGATGTCCGACGAGCTGGTCGTGGACTGGCTCAAAACGGTGTGGCAGAACCGACCAGGAGCCCTGCTACATCGTAAGGCCCTTCTTGTGCTGGACAGTTTTAGGGGACATTTGACTAACCGGGTGAAGTCCCGACTGGCCGACTATGGAACAGACTTGGCAGTGATTCCTGGCGGACTAACCAGTGTGCTGCAGCCGCTTGACGTCGGCGTGAACCAGCCGTTCAAGGTTGAATTTCGGCGGTGTTATTCTGAGTGGATGGCCGCGGGGAGTCATGAGAAGACGCCGACGGGGCGACTGAAGAGGGCATCTCTGCAGCAAGTGTGCCAGTGGATTTTGAATGCGTGGCGTTCACTGTCAGTGGAGACCATCGTGAAAAGTTTTAAGGTGACCGGAATCTCGAACGCCATGGACGGTACGGAGGACGATCAGCTGTGGGAGCGCGCCGATGAGATGAGCTCGTCCGGCGATGACGACTCCGAGAGCGACGATGAGTAGCCCAATAAAGTGATTTGATATGTTTGTAACCGCTCAAAAGTTGTTGCATCGTTCTATGCAGTAGTCGCGGTGGCCCTTAAGTGCGTTAATGCGCAGCTATAGGACTGATTCGTGTATAACCCGCACCCGAGTAAAATTTCGAAAAAAAAGTGTGGCTTATACACGAGTATATACGGTAATAGAGAGCAAAAGATAATGTTTGGTGCTTACAAAGAAGGTCTCCCGTGAAACAATTAAAAAGCAGCTTTACTGATGGTATAGGTTTGTGTAGCTACATATTATAGTATGAGTGTCACCATCATTGATTGCTTCCAGGAACTGTTTCATGTTTTACACTTCTTCCCATTCAGGTTCCGAAGCATACCATGCAGCGTGCCGGGAAGTGCCCACAACGCAACAGTCCTCAAGTTGTCTGGTCTGTACTGACCCAGTGAAAGGCTTCCACCAAAAGGTGATTGCGTGGTTAGTGGGATGCCCAGCGTACCTGCTTCTGCCTTGGATCCTCAAAGGATATGTAGCCACGAAGAACGAAATATCAGAGAATGATGATTCATTTAACATATATCTCAGCAGTGCCTGCATTCTGGTGGAACAGGCTATTGGCAGAATGACGGGAAGGTGGCGCACCGTACTTAAGCAAGCAGGTATCGATTACAAGTTTGCCTCCACCATGGCAGCTGCAGTATACGTACTTCACAATTATTGCAAACTTCGCTCCAAGAGGTCAAACATTGGATGGAATGCTGCCGTCGCAGAGTACGAGATTCTCCCTCAACCGGTCTCTAGTCCTTGTGATGTGGACATCGAGTACCCCATAAGAGACTTCCTTCGCGACTATCTCGGCGAAAACTTCCCGCTAAGGTCAAGCAGCTATGTACTTCAAAACTAGTTATGTTCAGAAGTATGTACACAACCCCATATTTCTCTAAGGGGCGTTTTCAGATAAGATCAGAACCACGTCCGGCAACCATTTTTAATTATAATGAAAAAAAAATATTTTCCTGGCTCCGTGCCCAGAAGAATAAGACCAATCCTCGTTTTGTAAAAAAGAAACTTCGTCTTTGCGAAAAAAAAATTAAGCACCCTCTCAGTAACGTGCAAGTTTTGCGTATCATGCAATGTTGGCATTTCGGGCGGCTTCTCTTAAAAAACTGTTCTGGCTACGAGTCTAGAAATAATTACTGACAAATTAGGCATAGGAAGGATTAACAAAAAGTATTAATCACCGAGTATTAGGGTAGTTATTCTGAAAAACCAAATCGCAAATACGGCACATTGCGCAATAACAGTCTGGATTAAAGATGTTTTCCTCCGTACCAATAAAAGCTACGGTCTTCAAAATTTGCCAGTGTGTTGCTCTGAATATAGATCAATCTTTGCATGAAATATTATTGTCCTGGTTAGCAGGAAAAGTTTGCAAGAATTGCTCACACAGGAGAATTTGACTAAATATGCATTACTTTGAAAAGTATTTAAAAAAAAAAGGCCTCCTTCAATATTCTTTAAACTTTCCAAAATTAATGTTTATAATATGTACTAACAGAATCTACAATAAACATAGTGCAATATTTATGTGGCTTTGAAGTTATAAAGCGAGAAAGCTGGCCAAATTGATGCCGACATGGTTGCCATGAATGGGGTGTGCACATACCCACTTTTAACAATTTCACTATTTTACATGCCGCATCGAGACCAGATTCTTTGACGTGTGTCTGAAAGCCGATGCCGCCTAAGCGTAATTCCCGGAACCTCAGGTCCCACTCTGCCAGAACGGCCGGACATTCAAGCGTGCCCGGCAATGGAAGCCCTCCTCCTGCAACTTCGCCGGCTGGCGCTGCTAGTCAGCACCAGCCATTCTGCAGCTACCCCGCCCCGCCTTCTGGTAGGTCGGCCCCCCCGTCCGGTGCTTCGCTACCCCCCCCCCCCTCCCCCCACGTCCGAGCTCGTCGGCGCCCTCACGTCGGCCCTTCGAGCCGCTTTTCCGGAGATTCGCCCGCGACGACCTCACTTCACCTTGTTGGCTCAGCCCATCGCCGACCCGACGGACGACGATGAGGAGGACCTCCTCTTCGGCGGTTTCTCCTCTACCCAAGACCTCCCCGGCCGCTACAGGGCAAGAGTCCCGGATCCGGAGTCAGACGACTCGGACACCGAACTTGAGACCAGCCCCGAACGTGATCGTGGCCACTACCCCCGCCACGTCAAACCCCGTCGGTCCCCCACAGGAACGCGAGGGCAACGCCTCTTTACGACGACAGACCCCCCCACCAGGCGGGACTTCCGCAACGCCCTCGTCTTTGTCGACCGTGCAAGTCGATCCTCCCGGTTCTTCGGAACTTGTGACGTGGTCGAGCTCCAGCTCCTCGAAAACTTCTTGGCTGTCTAGGACAGCATCCCCCCCCTCCGCGCATCCGCCAAGTTGCGGATCTTTGACCGTGTGCGGTTACACTACCATGTCGCCCTCTCCGGATGGCAAACAGCCCTCCAAGGGTATGCAGACCCCTCGGCCTCCTACCTTCCGGGAGCCCCGCTCCCCCCTCCACCAGCCTCCACTGCAGCATCTGACCGTCCTAGTCGACCCGCCGGACGCGGCCTTGGCGCCGTCCAAGCCACCCGTGGAGCCCGAAACCGCAAACCCCCAAGACGTCCAAGGACGCCGAGCCCACTGACTAGGCTCTTTGCCTCCCCTGTGCGCCGGCAATTCCCCCCCCCCCCCCAGGAACTTCTTGACCGTCTTCCCATGTGGGACTCACGGGATTACGCCCGTCTCCCACCATCTCCACCTCCCACATGTTCAACTGTCCCGGTGAGTGTAGCCCCTGAGGCCATCTTCCATGATACTTCTCTTTTGGTGGACCACGTTGTCACAAACCTTGATATTGTTCTTGCCAACCCACAACCGGTCGTCGTCGATGTCACTGGCCAACAAGTTGTAGCCGTCCTCCAGGACGTTGTCCAACCCTCGGACATTCTTTTGCAAGCCCTTCGGGCCGCCGACATACCAATCACTCCCCCAACTGACTCTGACTCTGTGAGTTCTCTTTCTCGATCCTCATCCGAGGAAGAGGAGGACACATGGGCCTTTGCGGCCGACCGTATCCTTAGATGGATGGCCGACCATCCTGCGCCAGATGAGCTCTCCGACCGAGACAACGACGCGGATGATGATGACTCGCGCCGACCTATTCTTGTAGCCCCCTCTGAGTGGCAACCGGTTCGCCCCAGTGTGCCTCCTCCCATTGTCGATTGGGACCTGACCGCTTCTACCTTCTCCTTTTACCCACCCTCTGACTATTCTTGTTTAAGACTCTAAAGCAAGGCGGCTTCTGTCGTGAATAACCGTCCTCCTAAACCTGACCAGCTTCCCGTTTTACGGGCAGCCGTGGCATCAATGTTGGCGTCCGGCCTCATTCGATGATAGCCATTTCACCCCACATCTTCCTGCACCAACTTTCCGGTTGGACCCCTTGCCTAAAGTCCTCCTCCAGGCCCCCCTTCCACCAAATACATACTCCACTAAAGTGGACCAGGCGGGGGCATTTTATCATATTCAGCTGCATCCTCAGGCACAGCGCCATACAACCTTTAGGCTGGACGGCCGCTACTACTCGTTTACTCGTCTCCCGTTTGGGGTCCGTCCAGCCCCCTTTTTTTATGCAGGCGCTAGCAACCGCCATTGCCCGAACACTCCGAGATTGTGGCCTATGGGCATGGGCCTACATCGATAATTTCCTTCTTGCCCACAGTGATCCCCATCTTTTGTCCCATCAGACCCATCTCTTTCTGGAAGACTTGGCCGCTTGCGGTTTTTCGGTGAACCCTCGCGATACCCTTGTCACTCCCACTCCCGAAATCCGCTTCCTCGGGTTTCTTCTCCCCAGCTGAAAATTCCCATTAAATCCAATTGGAATTCCAACTGGTTTTAACTGGAACCAATAGGTTTTAGTGGGTTCTAACTGGAACCACACTGGCCAATGGGTCTCACCAATTGGAATTATTTTTCCAGTTGGAACCTGAATGGGTTCCCAATGGTTCCCATTGGTTCCCATTGGTTCCCGTTGGTTCCCATTGGCAGTGACCAGTTGGTTGTCCAAAAACCCAATTGGTACCAATAAGTCACCAATTGGTACCAATTGGTACCAATAAGAAAATTCCAATTGGAACTTAATGGGAATTTTCAACTGGGTCGACACTAACCGAGGCGTCATTTCCCACACCCGCAGCGAATCAGGTCGCTTCAGGACACGCTTTCGCTGCTCCAGTGTCGCTCTACCAACGTCTCGCCAGACTGTGGTGCTTTTATTTTTCATTGTATAGATCCGGCTATCACGCCCTGCGTCCCCTCTTCGATGCCTGTGAGACAGCTACCCCCCCACCACCACAGTGGTGCGAAGTGTTTCTAAATTGTGGACCCAACTACCACACATGGTCCCACTTGTGCCCCTCCCACCTGTGTGCCTCTTTTGCGGATGCCTCCACCAGTGGACTTGGAGTTGTGACTCCCACCGTGGCTCTTGCCGTCATTACTGTGCCTGACCCCCATATCTTTTTTAGAGAAGCACTTGCATGGCTTCTCGCCGCACTCCTGGCCCCACAGAGGACCCTCATCTACACGGACAATTTAGCCCTGCCGAAAGCCGTCACCGCCGACCACCTTCGATCTCTCCCTTGAGAGTTGTGTATTTCTTTTTCTTTTATGTCAATAAAAAAGGACTTACGTTCAAAATAGATAGCCACTGACCTACACCCCGCCGACATGCCCTCACGCCTTCCTCACATTTTCGGCCCACTCGCTCCTGCGATTGGTTGAGGGCCTGTTGGAGGAGGGAGAGGGGGCTCCTTGGTATAAAAGCCACGGGGTACTCTTTCTCTGGCAGTTGGGATCTAGAGCGTTCAGCCAGTGTGCTGCCAGTCCAACCAGGGTTACAATTTCACTATTTTTAAAAAGCGTAAAAATGCTACGAGGTAGTCAGGAAAAGACAAATTGACAGCACAGAGCTTCTCCCTTCTCCCCAGCCATCGTCCGGCCGCGTTCCAGGGCCGTGTTGTGTAGTACCTGGCTGCAGTCTTCGTTCAGGTAGAAATCTTCTACCCAAGTACAGACGTACAGATTTCCAAAGAAGACCCAGCGATGAGTCACGTGGATCAAAGCGATACGTCGGGAACACTGGGAGCCAAGCAAGCGATCAAAGATATGCTCTGCACAATTCATATCAGGTAATCAATGAAAAAGTGTGTGCATGAGGCTTCTTGACTACTTATATGTTCCGTATAATCGCGTGTAAGGGCCGCACCCCCGTATTTAGGACAACATATTGCAAAAAAAAAATTACACAAATTATTCGCGTATGCGCCGCACCCCCTTGCTTTTGAGGCACGCCGACTGTGATGCCATGTTTCTATGAATATATATCACTAGGTGGCGCTAGCCACCGTCCGAGCACGTAGCGGCACGTGTCCGCATCCTTGATATTTGCTCTCCACTCATTCGTATCACCGTATGGCATAATGGCTGTCGACCTCGATCGTGGTTGGCCGCACTGTCGGGATGCATTCATGTTGCGGCAAGGCATTGAGAAAAGATAACGGACATGACAGGTTCCGTGGCAAGCGCGAGGAATGGGGATTCAGCGGGCTCGGCTTGCGCGTGCACTCAGGTTTCCGAACGCCACTGTACGCTCTGGGGAGGTTTCCTTTTGTTCTTCAATTTGTGTCAAAGCGTCGTGATTTGTCTGCCTTTTCACGCAATCTGAGCGCTATGGGCAAGTACCACTTCAACAGTTAAACGCGATTCAAGCCGAAAGTTGCCCAGCATGCTATCAAGTACGGCAAAAAAGAAAAAAAAATTGTATTGCGCAGTATGTAAACTAATTAAATCCGACTGACAATTGAGTCCGGATTCCGGAATGAAGGCTTTTCCGACCAGCAGCCGAGCGCGCTCATATACGTTCATTTAGGAATGTGGATACAGATATTTTCTTTTAATACGTGTATGGGCCGCACCTCGAAAATTTGCCCTCAAATCGGGAAGAAATAGTGCGGCCCTTACACGAGTTTATACGGTAAATTTTTAATATTAAAAATATGCGTAGTTCCTGTTATAAACTTACTGCCTTTACGAAAATCACCAAGTCAGTCAATAAATTTAACAAGACTGGGTGCTCGTGTGAACCTTAGTGTTTTGCAGACGACACTTGAGTCTGTCACACGCCTGCACCAATCCCGCCCGTCGTTGCGTTGAGATTCACGTGACATCTCGTACCACGTGATAGCCATGTTCTTGGCGGCCCGAGGCCGATGTTGCCGGACGGAGCCGAAGTTTCGGTTTCGATTTCTGCTTCTGTTAAAATTAGATTTAAAAATATATATTCCGAGGGAAACTACCCTCAATTCCGTATTAAATTTAGCATTAGCTCAATTTCGCATTAAAAAGCCCTAGTAAAAGGCACTATGTCATTTGCTTTGCGAAAAATGGGATATATATTTCGATCTAATTTTAACACGAGCGCAAATCGAAACCGAAACTTCGGCTCCGTCCGGCAACATTGGCCTCGGGCCACCAAGAAGATGGCTATCACTTTGTAAGAGATGTCATGTGATCCCGTACGCAACAACGGGCAGGATTGGGGCGGGCCTGTGCCAGGCGCGAGTGTCGTCTGAACCACACTCTTGGCCGCATTTTGGTGTCTACGACATTCGACGACGTCTGCACAACTGCGGTATAAATCTGCGCTCATAGTGTCCGTAGTGTCGATGAAACTCCGAGATACAATAATCACGAACGGTGAGGCGACGATGGCGGTTGTGATGCGGGAGATGGTGGTAACAGCGAGACCACAGCGGGACCACCTCCCAAGAAGCGCGCTGCGCATGCGCGTTACGCTTATGGAGCGCCGCGAGAAAACTATGCTGACGTCACCCGTTACGCTTGCCCGGAGAAGTAAAAACGAGCACAAGGGGGCAACGGTACCGACGTTTAGCTCAATGTTGGCTTCGCCCATGCCGTGGCCTTGACTGCACTGTTGGTTGCGCCTTAATTCGCCCCAGCTCGAGTCAGCCAATTTCGGCAACTTGGCGAGTTGCAAAGTTTGCCTGACCGTTTAAGAGACATTTAGATGGAACTATGCCGCAATATTTGATGTGTGGTCTTCATAGGTGATACCGAAGAGGTCTGCATTGTTTTTTCAAAAATAAAAATGAAGCAGAGTTTCCCTTTAAAGCTGTTATGAGGAGCCATGCTTTGATTTGTTGGTCTACAGGCCAACAAATCATTTTAGGTTGGCAGGACCTCTGAAAGTGCCTTGTATTACGGTGCCTGGATGTGTCTCCATCTGGTGTGCTTACTGCAGCATTCTTTTTGGTGCGTCGACAGTCCACAGTCGCTTCACAGGGAGAAGTTAGGATGCCATGACGACAGCGGCACTTGTACCTGCTTGTCTTATTCACCACAAGTTTGAAGACCAACTGCCAGGATCTCGACATCCGACAGCATGACACTTCCGGTTCTGTAACAGCCTTTGTTGCCACCCTGGGACCACTCTTAATGCATGGGAAGAAGAGGATGGTAATCACACCAGTGGGGAATACGTCCAGGCACTATATCTGTACTAAAACTTGCTTGAGCACCTGTTTATGTAAGATTATGTTTACACTTGCAACGTTACCTCGGAGGTGGGGCTTCTCTACCCGAAGGCAAGTTCAACTGGGCAATGGATAAAGCGAAGTCGGACTCTCGCTGCTGCATCCTGTTGGCCCGGTGCCTCTACAAGGACGAGGACCTTTTCAACAGGAGGGTGACGGGCCAGCCCTCCAGGTGCAACCTAAAGTATGGTGCTGTGAAACAAAAGCCCATCACACCAGCCAAAGTGGATGCAATCAAAGCTGCGTGCCTTGCTGCATGTCCCTTCCCGGCTCCAAACTATGCAGCAATTGGCAGGTTTGGCATCAATCATTATATAGGTTTTATAGACCACTCGGAGCTGACTTGTTGAGGGTTTCGCTATCTTGGGTGTGTAAATGGCACAATACCTTGTCTTGCCTCAGCATGAACTAACTGCAAAGGCTGTGTAAGCGCGAGCGGGTAGCCTTGACTGGAGCAGCCGCTGCATGAGCACTTGTAGAGCCGCCGACACGTGATCCAAAGCATTTAGCTCGCGCTTTTTAGCAGGCACGGCCAACCATAGTCCAGGCTAAGGTGACATAAAGTATAGTCTGCATTTGTCTTGTTTTAGCGGTATTGGGGGAATGGATTGCTTTACAATGTGAGTCGGCTCATTGTTTTTATGTTATGAAGAGACAAAAGATGACTGCAAGGAAAGGTGAAAAATGAGAGTGAATAACAATGTTGCAATGGTGACATTGCAGCTTTCTTTTTCATGTAGATAGGATAGCATAACCTGCTTGGGGCTTCGTCCTAGCTTCCACTAGCAATGGGGGATCACGTGTCATCGTTAGGGCTTTTTGTTCCAGCCCATCCGCAGAGGCTGCTCGGCATGGCTCTCTGCAGACACCAGCCGGCCGGGTTCTGGGGAGCGGTAGGTGTGCGCTGCTGCGGCGGCGAAAGGGAGCAGCGCTGCTGTCTGGGATGGTGTTCTTTAGAATTATCCGGTGCGCTGCCCGTGTCGCAGCCATTTTAAGAGCCTGTTCTGCGGAGGGAATTCCTTTGGCGTTTTTCGCGGTTACAAACAACGCCGGCTTCACTCCATGGGACTGTTAATGCCTTCGCATTAAAAAAGAAACACTTTCTAGTCTCTATTTTCTTCATTTAAGAAGTTTTGTTTCAGTGATTAAAATGCTAACAAAATATTCAAATATTATTTTCAGACATCATCTCTGAGGGTATACTGTAAACGACTCATTTTTCGCGGGCTCAATATTTCGTGATTTAGGATCAAAGCTGAAGTTTTGGAATAATTCGCGGGTTCTAATTTTCGCGACGCGGTGGGATCTCAATATAGATTCCAATGCGTTTACATTTTATTGGAATTGTTCGCGAGACCTATTTTTCGCGGCTGTAGGTGAAAATTAAGTCGTTTACAGTATATACCTCAGTCTTTGCAGCAGGGCAGCCAAAGAAATTACCCTTTTTTGAATTTTGACGACCTCAGCTGATTTTGAACTCTTTCAGCTCTGTCTATTGGCCGACATGTTTACTTTCTTGCAGCCGCCAAGAGAGTGATTAAGGGAAAGAGGGTAGCACTGTGTGCCCAATAATGAAAGAGCACATTATGTAGTGTGCTGAAAGGAATACTGAACCGAAATCTGAATTTCAGCTAAGAAGACAGTGGGAGCGCTCAATTAGAAGCTACAAACCCTAAGGCACCACTTTTATAACAATATAGATCGATATGTCGAACGGATGGCTGTATTTTTGGCAAAAGAAAAACGCAATTAAGCGAAGCTGACATCACGTTACTGGGCTCCTCGGCCTTGTCCTCCGTCCCCAGGCAAGCTTCGGAGGAGCTCTTCGACGTGACGTCAGACAGCCTGCCAGCCTCGCTCAATGGCATCTTTCTTTTCCAAAAATACAGCCATTCGCTCAGGAGTTTGTTGTAAAAGTGACGTCTTGGGGTTTGCAGCTTCCCAGTGAACGGTCCTACGGCCTTTTTGGGAAATAAACATTTCGGTTAAGTATCCCTTCCCTTTACAGGGCCTCTCCAACGATTTTTTGATTGTTCTGAAACTTGTGACGAGGCTTAGCTCGGACAAAATGGTAACACGAAGAAAACGTTTTCTTTCCCCCGCAAAATTCACATTGTCTCGGAAGTTATGAGCGAAATAAAATGACAAATTCAAGCAAAAATAAGGATTTTTCCATATATAACACAGCCCCTCCAATGGTGGGACGGTTGTGCCACTCCTCGGGGGGCGCGTCAACTAGGTGCTGATCTCGTTGTTTCCCGTTTTCAAACTCTATTTATTTACTTTATCGCTCTCAAATCCTGACGCAAGAAAAGCAGATGCTCAAAAAATAGCCAAATATGACCATAATTATGTTCCTTGTTTTTTTGTTGTTGTATTTTCTTTTTTTCGGGGGACCATAAGGTACCTCTGAAATGGATCCGCAATGTATCATAAATTTCATTCCTTTAACTGGTTTTCACCTCCCAGCTAGGCGGGCTTTCAGAAGAAAGTTGGGATTAACCTGAGTTCCATAAAACCCATTCGGGTTTCGAAGATTGGGAAATATCGGGGCTTATCTGGAAATGAAGGCCGGCCCATAATGCATTCAATATAATGCAGATTTTCATGTCGCTTAGAATCTACAATCCTGTATCCAGAAAATAATCACTAGGCTAATAATGAAGCTCTCTATAATTTTGACAAGACTCCATAGATACCCTGCCTATCTTTAGACATTCTTTTGTTTTTTGTTCCCCTTATTTTATTCAGTGAAAAAACCGTTCTCTCCTTTTGAGACAGTTGTTCAAAAATATAATTCCAAAAAGATTTAGAATTTCTTGTGTTTGATGAGATTGTCTCTTCTATTTTCGCAGTTGACTTATCTCACTATGTGAAGAAGGCAAGACAACTGGCCCGATGACGAAAGGATCGGCAAAGCC
>JABSTQ010004956.1:0-20595 GCA_013358835.2 Ixodes persulcatus
GGTCTGAATATAACCGCCTTTGTTTTTCTTTCATTTACTTGCATAGCATTAGCCGCCGACCAGTTCTCGAGTGTTTTTTATTTTATTATTACATCGATCTATAAGTTCATGAATGTCATGGCTAGAGAAAAATATGCTAGTGTCATTCGCATATACTATAAATTTGGCTGCGTGGCTAATATTTACAATATCGTTAAGATAAACGTTGAAGAGTAGTGGCCCTAATATGCTGCCCTGTGGCACACCACAAAGCACTGGTTGCGCCTTTGAGCGCATGTTGTTAATCTGGACAACCCGTTTTCGATTAGATAAATAAGATTTTAGAAGCAATAAACCCGTCCTTGGATACCGCAGTTAAACTTTTCAAGCAAAATGTCATGATTTACTAAGTCAAAAGCCTTTGAAAAATCCACAAATACACCATGAACGACGGCTTTGTTTTCAAATTGTGTGAGTATATAATCTTTTTGTTAAAGAAATGCTAGTTGACTTGATTTGTTTTTACAAAAGCCGAATTGGTGTGGCGTCAACAAGTTATACTTATCAATAGATCCCGAAAGTCTTGAGTGCAAAAGTTTTTCAAATACCTTTAAAAAAACTGACAGGATAAAATTGGCCTATTATTTCCCCGATCACTTCTATCTCCCTTTTTGTAAAGTACTGCAATCTTTGCTTTTTGCATTTTTGATGGGAAGACTGTTGTCTCTAAACAGGTGTTAAATATATTAGAGAGTATAGGCGCGATTATATCAGCTCCAAGCTTTACAGGCCGTATCTGGAGACCATCAATATCACAGCTACTGCTATTATTTAGACATTTGATTACTGATATCACCTGAATCATAACACGTCATGGCGATTGTTTTCATCGCTTAAAGCAGAGGAGTGATATTCTGTCCGCGCAGATCGCAGCTTCTTTGTCAATTTATTACGGCACTGTTTGAGGTGCACGAGTATTCAGGAAGCATCTGTACAGCTTCAAATCGGGTAATTTAAATAATATAACTAATTACAGGCCGATTTCACGGACTAGTGTTTCATGCAAGCTTTTGGACCATATCGTTTTCAGCAACATAATGTCTCATCTGGATAGCAATAACTTGTTGGTCTCTAACCAGCATGGTTTTTGAACCACTTGACAGTGCCTGACATCCGCTTGGTGAGCGCGGGTTACTTCTTGGGGTTTTCTGCAGCAATTTCGTCTGTGAAAAACTGCACAAATATGAAGAGTTCAAGCTTTATACTGGCCTCACGTCCAAGAAGCGTTTCATCAAGGTTGCTCACAACATAGACGTCAGGACTATGGAAGATGTTTATCTCTCAATCGATGGTATTGTGAATGTCATTAATCACCTTAATTTGAATTCTTCACCTGGTAGTGATGGAATTAAGTCCTGACTCTTAAGGTTGACCAAAGATACGTCCGCCGCGTTTTTGCTCCTAATTTTTGAACTATCTCTTAAACTTTCCTTACTGCCGTCTGACTGGTTAAATGCAAATAATCTAACTCATTACAGGCCGATTTCACTGACGACTGTTTCATGCAAGCTTTTGGACCATATCGTTTTCAGCAACATAATGTCTCATCTGGATAGCAATAACTTGTTGTTCTTTAACCAGCATGGTTTTCGTAAGAACCTTTCTTGTATTACACAACTGTTTAAACTTACCAACGGTCTACATACTAATCTACATTCTTCCAAACAAGCAGACGCAATCTTCATAGACTTTTCAAAAGCCTTCGACCGGGTCCCCCATAACAGAATAATATCCAAACTCATACATCTAAACGTCAACAGTAACATTGTCTCCTGGCTTCAAGCTTTCCTGTCACATTGTACTCAATCTGTGATCGTCGAAAATGTCACTTCCCTTCCCTTACAGTCATCTCTTGCGTCCCTCAGGGTTCTGTTCTAGGGCCCCTACTTTTTCTAATTTATGTGAATGATATTGCTTCTTTAATTATCCTCTACCGTCCGATTATATGCTGACGACCTTGTTATTTATCGAAATATTTCTTCCATTGATGACTGCATAACCTTGCAACAAGATCTAGAATCTTTAACAACTTGGTGTTATTCATGGCTCACGACGGTCAAGATAGAAAAATCTAAAATAAAGTTATTCTCAAGATCATAAAACAAAGTCTGTTTTTCAAATTCTATTTCATCTGGCGTTATTGAGTGGGTGAACACAATTGAATACTCAGGAGTGTACCTCTCTGAAGGCTTATCATGGAAGAGTCACGTCAACTACATTTGTTCTAAAGCTAACAAAACATTAGGATTAATAAGAAGGCATCTTTTTCTCGCAAACTCCTTCGTTAGACGTTTAGCATATATCACACTGGTCAGAAGTAAGCTGGAGTACGCATCAGTGATATGGAACCCTCATCAAAGCTATTTCAATCTTCCACTGGAAGTTGTCTAAAATCGTGCTACTCGTTTATCACTCGCAACTACACTAGGAATAGCATCTCTTCTTTAAAGCAGTCCATATCCCTACAAACTCTCGACACTGGTAGATAAATAGACTGGCTCTCTCTCTCATGCTGAGATTGTACTCAAACCCGTGGTCTTCCAATCCTTTATTATCATATTTCCTCTCGTCTCGACCACCCCTGTAAAGTTGAACCCATTTTTTCGAAAAACAACAGATTCAAATACTCACCTCTTCAGTTATGCATATCGGATTGAAATAGCTTGCTCACAAGCTTGGCAACTACCAGTGACCATAAATGTTTTTTTGCAGCTGATTTCTAAAATGTTCGAATAATATTTATATAATAATGTTTCCCTACTTTTTCTTCATTTTTTGTAGTGTTTTGTTGTCTTTTTTTCGAGCCTTGGATATGACACCTCCCTTATGTAATGCCTCCCTCAAGAGGCCCTTAAGGTAATACAAATAAAATTAAATTAAATTAAAGTCATCATGTACCGACTTACGACCATGTTGAGCTGTTTCCCGGAACTTCCCGATCACCCAAAACATGTGTTTCCCGGGTTCGAAACGTTTGGCCGCTTTGGCGGCTGGAAGTTTTCGATGCATGATGCTATGTCACCTTGTGATATGGGATTGACGTTGGCCCCCGTGTCAACCTTAAAATTGACCACGTTTTCATTGGCTTTCCAAGCTCTCCAAGCCAAACCAGCAGAGGATTCAACATTTCCAAGCATCCATTCCTCTTGGATTGTTTCCAAGTTCACTTCCTGCATGAAGTTTCCCCTGCTTATCTTTGCCCAGTGTCATTTTTTTTCCCGCAGTTTAGGCACTTCAAACAGATTTCAGGACATTCAAAGCAGGTAGGAGTTTCCGCGTCCTTTCTTGACTCTGAATTGCGCGGAGCCTTCCATCTCGCTCGCTTCTATCAAAGACGCTGACGACCATCACCGCTTTTTTGTTTGCTTTTGCGCTCGGACTGCCACATTTTGCTTGTGCGCAGTTTCATTCACTCGAGCTCGTGCGAAGGCAGCTTTTAGCGAGAGGTTGGGGTCTATCTGCAGGCTTTCAGAAAGGGCGTCATCTGACAGTCCGACAACGAAGCAATCTCAAACCAGTTCGTCCTTCAAAACGCTGAATCTACAATGTTTTACCACGTAATGTAGGCCGGTTACAAACGATTCCACCGACACTCTGGTCTCTTGCTTACTTTGATGAAATTTAGCTCGCTCGTAGATGATGTTTCGCCTTCCAACAAAGTGACTGTGAAACAAGTCCTACGCCTTTTCGAAGGTTTGTTTGTCGGCGTCCGAGAGGCATGAGGCCTCTACGACGTCTTCGACTTCATCTCCGAGGAGATATACAAGAGCATCTACCTGTTTGCCTTCATCGGTGTCGACGAGCTTGAAGACATTTTGATATCGATGAATTTGTTGTACCACCCTGACCAGTCGCCTAGATTGTGGAAATCAAATGGTGACGGAAGGGTGATGGTCTGAGCGTACATCGTTATCCGAGATGTTGCTGCCGCCTCGAGTCTTCCCCTTGCTCGTCCCAGCGGAAGGCTCTCGTGAACTGCATGGCGTGTCCCTGGTGAAACTCTGTTATACCCAGCCACTTCCGAAACCATGAAGCAATATTGATAAAGGACGAGACGAGTCTACGTTCCGCTAGGCTCTATAGACACCAAGCACGTGCCAAGCGCTTCGTACTCCTTTATTATCTTGCCACTGCCACAATAACGAAACCGTATTTTAAAGTTTTCCGACATTTCGAATGTGTTTCCATGTAGCCAATGACAGGCGCGACTGTTGGGAGAAAATTTGAGGAGCTATTCTAGCGGTTGTTGGGATAATTGACGCTACCAGAAATACTGACATTTTATAGTTGGGTTCACAGTTCATCGATTACCTTTACGTGCATACCTGTGAACTGAAAAGGTTTTTCATAGAATGACAACATAGAAATCCTTTCAGAACTTTTTTAAGTGATTTAGGTATTATCATGCAAAGTTATGTCCATATTAACCTATGCTTTTTTAACATTATTTTGCTTCACGACTGCTGTTGGATTGTATGTTTTATGAACTCTTATGCCCATTGACGGAGTCCTGCTGAACATTATGTTTTTTTTATGTTTAACCAGTTGATTTGGAATGAAATCAGTAGTTATTCCTTCGAGTATATGGCATATTTTGCATTAACATTATTTCTGACCCATGGCCTGTCTACACTCTAAAAAAACCCGTGCGTCTAAGTGAGTTGTAACAATAAGCAACGCAGGCGTGACATTTTGCATTGCTTAATTTCACAACTCAGACTACGTTTTTTTTTGGTATAAACATATGTTTCCTCATAGTCATTGACTGAGCTGCCTTCGTAAGTTGCGGTGATTGGCTCTCCAAGTGTTGTGCGGTAAATTAGACACAAGGACTTTTGTATAGTGTAGAATGCTTATAAAATGTATCCATGTGAGATTGTCTCTTTTTGCACAGTAATTTGAACGGTCAATGAAGGAAGTAATGTCAATTTCGATGACTGGCATGCCGGTTTTGTCGGAATGACCAATAATTCAGATGGCAACGTTTTTTCACAGGGGGACTCAGAGATTATGCCACGTTATGATAACTTAAGAAGTGCTTAAATCTGCGCAGTGATTGTGTGGGGAATTAACTACAGTATGCTTCTAAAGTGTGTGTATATTAAAACGTTTTTGTTTTATTATTTGCGTTTTTTTATCCTGTTCATCGGAGTGTGAAAAAAGTACCCTCAAACTATTGAGTATTTTTGCATACTTAACCTGGTGTATCGGGCGTCTGTGAGAAACCTAAACCCTGTTTTTTGCACCACAAAAACAAACTAGATCTTGCGAAAAGCTCTAACACCGTCAGAACGTTGCCCGCTGTGGTTCGAGCAAGATGACAAAGTTTAGCACAGTCCGTTATCTTATTCAAAAGTTATGTAATGTTCTGAACTTTTCGATGGAAAAATGGTGCCCATTTCGGTTGGAATTGGTTGGAATACGGTTGGAATTGAAACTTAGTCAGTTTGCTCGTAAGGCTGGGGCTACGTTCTGACAGAGTTTGAGCTCTCCGCGATATCTGGTTTATTTTTGTGATGCAAAACAAAATAAAAAAAAAATGTTCGGTTTTCTCGGTGACGCCCGGTAGTTATGCATTGTTAATATGAACGCTCTTACTCACCCCCAAAATTGTCCATAATGCGAGTATTTTATAAAACAAAAGACAAAAATGCAAGTACTCACCCATTTTGTTCCAGAAACTTCCATTTATATACTGGGGTATCCATATTAACGAGACATAACTGTATTTGCTTTAAAAAGAAACGTGAAATGTTTCTTCAGTGTGCTTTGTTGTTATTAGAGTTTATTGCTATTAACACTTGATGTGGCAGCGTTAGTTTAGAGCACGGTTATGTTGACAGCTAGAAAAATTTTACATATGGGCAGAACTGCTGAAAATATTTAATTCGGGAAACGGCGCGTATGCGTTTTGCATTGAAAGAAAGATATTAATTTAATGAAGTAATTCAAAACAACGAGATTCTTTTTGACTAATGTGTTCTCGTTTTTTTTTTATCTTGCGTTACGTCTGCTGTTTTATTTCGACTTTTATAAACTATTAAAACCATGACCGGAGCCTTTTTAAAAATATATTTTATAGTTAATCATCTAAGCTATAGTCGCTTGAACAACTTACTATTATTTGAGAAATATTAGTTTATTTGCTCTTGACATCTTCATTCTGGCATCTGGCATATTATGAATGTGTGTTCTTTGTGATAACTAGTTGAATGTGCATAACTTTGCATAAAGATTTTTGCATGTGATTGGTTCAATACATTTATGTTACAGAAAGGATCAATTGTAACTCCAAGTGATCGTGTGATTAAAAAATAATTAAGACATTGATCTACAGATATTCTAACGGCCTATAGATAGATGTCTTCCCTTTGCTTACAACATGACTACACATCGAAGTGTTTCAAAGGGTAACTGAAAACATTTGTGCATACTAAAATTATGCCAGTGGACCTACTTTCCCGCCAAGGCATCGGAGAGTGAATCAGGTCAACAAAAAGAGTATGTATCATGATGAGGCCGAAAATATATCTGCCTTCAAAATGGAGTCCGGCATATGACTGTGGGTATCATGTTTCACACGCTAACGCCACAGACATTGCCCCATCGCAGGCTTGATATTCCCGTCGAAACATTTTCGGCCTTTTCTATAGCCGAACCCCTTTTGTAGATAGCAGTGATTGCCTCATGGAGCGCTCTACGGAAAAGTAGGCGCACGGGCATCTTTAGTGAATTCGAAGGGCCTTTCAAAGAAAATTTGGAGGTAGCCGTGACAAGTTCTATCAAGAAGGCTGTATACAGCGGTTCGTATAATAACGGGTCGCGTAGAGCGGGCCGGATACAGCAGGCCGGATACACCGGGCCGGATATAACGGTCCAGCTATAACGGGCCGGATATAACGGCCCGTTATACCTAGTTATACCCGTGACAAGTTGAATCTCATTTGTCACGGTTACAATAGGCCTAATATCCGGCTCCAGATTAAGAGTGAAATCGATAGTCGGCTATGGTAAAACTATCGATAGTACTATCGATAGATCGATAGTCAACAATCGTAAAACTATTGATAGTATACTATTAGTTCGGCTATCGTGAAACTATCGATAGCCGTGTATCGTGAAACTATTGGTTGCCGACTATTGTAAAGCTATCAATAATATTTTATTAGGTGACAAAAATCCTCAGAAGTCCATCTAAAATATGGAAAGCTCGGAGAAAAACACTAACTGCAATTAGGGACTTCAGAATAATGATAAAGGAATACTCTAATACATATTAAAAACTATATAAAACAGCGTAAAATCTTTCTAGAAACTATTGACACTAAACAAAAACTACCGATCATATAATATAAAAAATATAAATAAAAATTGTCGATACCGCAATATTGATTAGTTTCTTGATAGGTTCTCCTAGTTTTAGAGCGCAGCTCTTAAGTGCGGTTCAAACCGACTCGGAATACGGAATCCGAGAGCCGGAACCCGTAGTGACGTAATCACTTCCGGCCCTCGTATACGGGAGCTGACGTCACGGTTAAGTTTGAGCGGCGCGCGGCCACGGGCACCACGGGTCCCGTATACGGGAGCTGACGTCACGGCTCCTCCCCAGGCAACCAATCAACGGCTGCCGTCAAGGGGGGTCGTCGCCGCTTGCGCGGGCGCGCTCCGGGCTCCGTTTAGAGCGGCACTGGCGCCTCGTTTTCGTCGTTTTGCTTCGCGATGGCGTCGTCTCGGCAGGATCCCGGCTACGAAGCTCGTATTGCCTCACTTATGCACCTTTGTGTAGTGAGGTACGTCGCAAATGCAAGAACTATAAACTGGCGTCGGCTGACTACTTTCGCGGCTGCGTTTGAGCAGTACCTGCGGAGTGTGAAGAGAAAGAAGAATTGAAAAGCCGTCTGCGAGCTCCTGAAGTCTCGGAAAACGCTCGAGACAGGCGTACGAAGACCCCGACGGCCTGGACTTCTTTGAGTGTTTCCGAATGTCACGAGCCAGGTGGGGTGTGCTGCTTTTTATTTTGGATTATTTTCTTGTTATATATCAGTGGTCTCAAACTCATTCGCATGTGGGGGCCAGACAGTTCAAACCGGAAAGGTCGCGGGCCAACGTAAGACCCGGGCCGGAGGGGGGGGGGGGGGGGGGGGGGGGGGCAGAAAATTTTAAAGAGAAGAGACCTCGCTCTTTATGCTTTTTGTAAAATCACAGTTTTGCCAGTAATGTATTTCGATTTCATTGGCTTTATGACTACTTTGAGCCCTGATCTGATGTGATAACAAAAATTAAAATGACATGCCGCCATTTTTAAGAGAACAAGTACACTGTCGTTCCCGTTGCTCAATTAACTCTGGAATTAACCAGGCTCAACATGTTTCTAAAAACAATAAGTTAATTTGGCAGTTCTTGCTTTCTTGTCGATTTTTATTACAACACTCTGGGCAAATATTTGTCTTCTAATGGTGATCTTCTTTTGAACGCGAAAACCCAGACCTCATGGCTTTATTTTCGGCGTTTGCTTCGGCTGATCGAGAGTTCGCGCAGCCGAGATGCATCCTTCAACGAATAGCTCGCTCTTGCAGCCTAGTAGCGGACCAGTTGTACATTACAAAAAAGCTGGGAAGCAAAAAATAAAGCGAAACAAAGGGCAAATGAACACAGATAAGTATAAACTATGTGAATATGTCAAAAGAGCAGAGCTACTTTTCGTGCGAAATGAGTCGACAAGATGAGATCCCAAATCGCATGCCATTTCTAGCGCTCGAGACGTAGGAACCGGGACTCGTAGCCGGTTGGTTGCCTGTGGGCCGCGTCCCAGCGAGTCGCGGGCCGCATGCGGCCCGCGGGCCGCGTGTTTGAGACCCCTGTTATATATCAAGTGGCGTTCCACGTGAAACCACGTTTATATCATTTTTAATGCAACAGGATCACGAGAGAAGCTTTCGTAACAGTCACACGCTTCTCAGATTTTACTGCGTCTGTGCTACAAAAGAAAAGCAGTGGCATGCACATGTGCAGCTCATACGGCACACTCTGTTCACTAAATCTGGTCACGGTGTTGTGCTCCTTTGAGTGCATGTATGACGAAAGCCCGTTGTGCATTCTTGTCCTTTGTGCTAGCTAGGATGTGTGCTTACAAGCTGCTTGTGAGTGAATTCTGCACGAAAGCATGCGCTGCAGAACCCAGGGATCTTGGGTTCAATCCCCACCCCTGCTCTTTTCGATCTGGATGAGCATCGTACCAGCAGACGTTCGTGTTTCTCTACTGCGTGACGGGTGTTAAAGACCCTAGGCTAGCGGTCGTACAGTACTGCCTAAAAACTCTCATCTAAAGCGGGTATTGGTTCGTTGACCTTTTTAACCTTTTAAGTGCCGGATGTAGGTCACACGCACAATGGTTGCAGCCAGGCATGTAGCCAGGATTTTGTTTCAGGGGGGGGGGGGGGGGGGCGGGGCGCCCATGGCAAAATATGAGAGGGAAAGGGAGAGGAGGCCCCAGCAAAATAGAAGATTTCGGAGGGGGGGGGGGGTTGACATAAAGAGAATTTTGGGTAGCTGTCAACTGACCGGAAGCATTTTTGCAGAAGGTGCAGTGCTTGTGGCTAGCACCTGTTTGAACAGAGTTGCAAGTTCTACTGCCCTTCACGCCGACGTACAGTGCCAACCGGTGTTTTCAGCCCTGGCAACAATCAAGGCAAAGAAATGATCACGTCACCATGTGGGACCAGACCTCTAACTAGAATTTTATGAGATCGCAAAGATAGGGCATGTAGAATATTTATATGAACTCATATCGGTTTCATTGAAGATAAAGAAGAGGACAAATACTTGAGCGCGAAAATTCAAACGGGATGACGAGGAGGATCAAGACGTGATTGCAAAAAAAAAAAAAAAAACGCCTCAACGGATATCAACACCTTCCAAATGTAAATATTGTGTATAGACCGTTTTGATTACTCCTGCTGAACCGATATTTTAGAAATTAATGGTGCCGAAACCCGGGACCAGTGACAATTACAGCGTTGCGATTGAACTCTTAAAGAAGAGATTCGGTCAGCCCACTCTGATAGTTAATAACCATCTTTCCCATCTCATGGACACCAAGCCAATAAGATCCTCAGAGGACTCAGAAGGACTCAGGAAACTCCATGATGATGTAGTGACAAGGATCCGGAGCCTACAAAGTCTAGGAGTGGATGTACATTCTTACGGTGTTCTTCTGCACACCGTACTCCAAGGAGCCCTCCCTTCTGATCTTCTGCTGAGGTACAACCGGAAGCTGGAAGCTAAAGGGCCTTAGGGGACGGGGAAGACAATCTCACAGTACTTCTTGCATTCCTTGATACAGAAGTTATAACAAGGGAGAAGTGCTTTCAACTCTCCACACATTCTTTAAAAGAAAAGTTCCGTCCATCACAAGGGTCTATGTTGACAAGATAAGTTCTGCGTCGGCTCTCCCTACATTAGAAAAGGTGAACGTCCACTGCTGTGTTTCCTGTGGATCTGATGACCACCCGCTGCAGGAATGCATGACACACCAGACATTACAAGAGAAGAAAGAGAAACGTAAACATGACAACAGATGTTTTCGATGGGGAAAACAATTTCACAGAGCAAGAGAGTGTCGAAGCGCACGAACGCTTTTTTGCGCGAGTTGCGGCGGCAGACACCTAACAGTGTTGTGTGATCCAGAATGGGCTGCACTCCGAAGATCACCTAACGTTCCTGGAGTGCCTTCGCAGTTCATCGGAATATCTAGAGCGGGATCAAGTAGTCCCCAAAAAGTGTTACTTCAGACTGCTAAAGTACTAGCTAAGGGTCAAATTGAGACAACACTTCGAGTCCTGATCGATGGGGGGAGCCAGCGTTCCTTTGTAAAACGAACTGTCTCAGAAAAGCTCCGTTGCCGACCCGTCGGTGAAGAAGACCTCACCATTTTTGCCTTCGGTGACTCTGCACAAGGGACGAAAAGAAGGTGTCGCCGCGTCGAGATTGTTCTGAAAAGCCATCACAGCAGAGCACAGATTGTTATAGATGCCTTGGAAGTCACCGAGATTTGTGGAGAAATTCTCTGCGTAACAGATACCGGCCTCATACAAAATCTACAGTCTAAGGGTATGACTCTGGCGGACCTTCCCTTAAAGAACGAAATACCAGAACCTGGAGTGAACATCCTCATCGGGTCTTATTATTATTGGAAAGTAACGACTGGGAGTATCAAGCGTATCAACTCGTCTCTGGCTGCTGTGGAGACCATATTTGGCTGGTCTTTGCAAGGTCCCGTGAACGTGAGTAATGCGTCTAATGTATGTACGGCCACTGCTATGTTTACGATGAGCGTCGGCGAGGCATCTAACGACATCTGCTCAGAGCTGCGAAAAGTTTGGGAACTAAAAAGTCTGGAAATTAGGGACTCACCATCGAAGGACCAAGAGTGTGGCTCTTTTATGTATTTACTAAAATCGTTCAACTCCTCCGTGAAGAAGATAGACGGAAGATACGAAGCCCGGCTATTGTGGAAGTCCCCTGAACCTCTGTTACAAGACAATAAGGATGTTGCAGAAACTCGCTTAGCTGCATTGCTCAGAAAACTACGTAGAGATGACTGTCTGCTCATGCAGTATGACAAGGCTGTGAGGGAGTACCTTATTAAAGGGTTCGCCGAACGAGTTCAACCTGATGATGACGACGAACACAGTGAAAAAACGTATTACTTGCCCCACAGAGCCGTGATAAAAAATGATTGACAGACAACCAAGATCCGCATAGTGTTCGATGCGTCGTCTCATGCCCCACGTTGTACTTCTCTAAATCAAAACCTCCACGCAGGACCAAACTTAAATCCTGACCTGATGCAAATGCTGTTAAATTTTAGAAGGCACCCGATCGCCCTTTGCGCTGATATTGAGAAGGCTTTTCTACAAGTTTTTCTTGCACTCGAAAATCGAAACGCTCTTCGCTTTTTCTGGTTTCGAGACATTCCAAGAACTGCTCAACCGCACAACGCTCCAGAAATTTGGAGAATGACAAGAATCCCGTTTGGAGCAACCTGCAGCCCGTTCCTCCTTGCAGCCACTATACGACATCATTTGGAGAGTGTCCGAGGCCGATTTCCAGAAACCACCATGACCTTACCTAGCTGTCTTTACGTTGACGATTTACTCACTGGATCGAAAACAGTCAAACAAGCTCAAGTGCTTCACGAAGAAGCTAAAGTTATCATGGGTGAAGCCGGCGTGAACCTCCGTAAGTGGTGCACAAATGACAAAGATTTACAATCAATCCTTGATAAGAGTGAATCATTAGAGGAACCACAATTTTCACCTGACGACTCTACAGGTAAATCTACGAAAATACTAGGCCTTCTTTAGAACAGGGCCAGCGATCAACTTACTATGAACGTTGACAACATTCTGGGTTTCGTAAACCTTGCGAAGCTAACGGAACGCAACATTTTACAGACTTCAGCGAGAATATTTTACCCTCGTAGATGGATCGCGCCGGTGACCGTGAGGGTGAAGTTGCTGTTTCAACGACTCTGGGAACAGGCAGTAGGATGGGACGACGATCTTCCAGGTGACAACACCAGAGAATGGGTAGATTGGTGTTCGCATTTGTCAACTATTCACGAAGTAACGATACCCCGGAGATACTCAAACCTAGACACCGAGGGCGATGGTACAATCGTAGAACTTCATGTGTTTTCGGACGCAAGTCCAAGGGCATACGGTACGGCAGCATACCTCAAGATCGACAATGAGAAACATGTCACGACTGGTCTGATTGTATCCAAATCCAGAGTAGCGCCCATGAAGAATCTTACACTTCCAAGACTAGAACTTATGGGGGCCTTGTTAGCCGCTAGGTTACAACGATATCTTATCGAGAATTTACACATACACATACAAGCCGTCATCCTGTGGACTGATTCAAATATCAGGCTGCACTTGATCAAGGGTTCGAAGTCAAAATGGAAACCTTTCATTGCGAACAAAGTAGAAGAGATCCAACAACTAACGAATCCTATACAGTGGAGACATTGTCCAGGTACCGAAAATCCAGCTGATCTCCTAACTAGGGGTGGTACTCCTCTTTCACTGGCGTCAAGCGCAATATGGTGGACTAGACCACATTGGTTACAAAAACCATCGCGAGAATGGCCTGAACAGTCGATGAAAGATGAGTTAATGGAGGATAACATATCTTTAGAACAAAGACAAACATTTCCTTTCACGACTCTCTTGATTGTAGAACCCCTTATCTCTCTAGAAACTCACAACAACCTTAATCGCCTTTTACGTGAAACGACCTGGATTCTCTGCTTTGTACACAACTGCGAAAGATTGACCAGGAGACAGGGAGGCTTGATTGCCGTCGAAATAAAAGAAGCCGAAATCACATTGATAAAACAAGCCCAACGTGAAGAATACGCCCATGATCTCATTAGCCTCAAAGAAAGGAAGACTCTTGACAAAATATCACCTTTGAGTTCTCTCACACTGATTCTCGACTCCAGTGACATCATACGAGTGGGCGGAAGACTACAGAAGACACAACAAAGAATAGAAGAAAAACATGCCATCATTCTGCCCAGCACACATAAGTTCACGGAATTATTAATAAGATCTACTCACAAGAGGCTTCTGCACGCTGGTCTTTGTGACACCTTAAACAGTCTCCGAGAAAAATACTGGATAGTAAGAGCACGGCACGTTACTAAAAGAATAATCAAGCAATGTCTAACCTGCGATCGCTTTCGATGCAAGCCAGCTAGCGAAACAACCGCACCGCTACCGAGTATGAGGGTGAACCAAGCAGATCCCTTTGAAATCTCCGGCATGGACTTTGCGGGTCCCTTCTTCTCTAAGGAATGTGGCAGTGTTAGCAAGTGCTACATTCTTATCAATACTTGCGCTGTGACCCGAGCGGTACATCTCGAACTTGTAAGTGACTTGACTACCCAAACATTTATTCTAGGTTTTAGACGATTCATTTCTCGCAGAGGAGTTTGCCGTGTGGTAATGACGGATAACGCACAGACATTCCGCCGCTCAAATCGTGAACTGTCAGAACTGTGGAACCACATACGTCGAGAGGAAGTCACAGCCATGTTTGCGTCTATCCGAATTGAGTTGCGTTTTCTAGTAGAAAAAGCAGCTTGGTGGGGGGGATTTTGGGAGCGTATAGTTCGTTGAATAAAAACTTCCCTGAAAAAGGTTTTAGGACGTAGTTATTTGATCTTTCATGAGTTAATCACGGTATTAACGGAGATCGAAGCAGTGCTTAACTCCAGACCGTTGACCTTTGTATATTCAGAGGTTTCAGAACCATCCCCTCTCACACCAGCGCACTTCCTTGTTGGAAAGCGACTTACCACACTCCCCCGCAGCGAACCTCCGAGCATTGTAAGTTCAAGTTCCCTTGACATTCAGAGACGGTGGAAGCACAGACAAAAGGTAACATATCACTTTTGGAATAGATGGCGAAGAGAATACCTTAACGAACTCCGGTCTGCCCACCATTCTAGTCCCGTCCTGTCACACACTTTGAAAGAGGGGGATTTCGTTAGTAGATGAACATTTACTTCCCCGACAATGTTGAAAAATGGGTCGAATAGCACAAACGTTTCCTGGACTTGACGGCAAGGTGAGATCTTGTTCGATAAAGCTGCCATACGGCAAAGTTATCAAACGGCCTATACAACTTTTGTACCCATTAGAGTCACTTAATGAATAAGTAGAGCTGCTCATTGCGGGGGCGGAAGTGTGTAGAATATTGATATGAACTCATATCGGTTTCATTGACGATAAAGAAGAGGACAAATACTTGAGCGCGAAAATTGAAACCGGATGACGAGGAAGATGAAAACGTGATCGCAAAAAAACGCCTCAACGGACATAAACACCTTCCAAATGTAAATATTGAATATAAACCCTTTTGATTACTTCTCCTGTACCGATATCTTACAAGCCAGGCGCACCACCTGTCGCACTGGTGATCTCGCCTACTTTTCCGTGCGGCGAACGCATAGTTAAGTGCAAATAGTTTTTATTAATTTTTAATAAACAGTGCCTACAAGACAGAACTGCACTCTCAATCGGCCTATAGGGGGGGGGGGGGGGGGGGGGCGTCGCAGGGTGGCATTAATATTTTTCAGGGGTCGTGGGCTTGAAAAGTTTGCGTATCTCTTCTCTAGGTCAGGGGTGGCAAACTGACATTACTCAAGAGCGAGGACACAGTAGCTTGTTCGCTCATTTGCAGGACCTCGTGGAGCATCTGAAGACACTTGCCACTACAGTGTTTGTCTTCAATGTGCTGCCGCGGTGCTGGGTGGACCCCCAGGACAAGCGCAGACGGTTGGCGCTGAGCCAGAAGCTGGCGAAAGGCGCAAAAGGCATGGCGGACGGACGTGGTCGCCATCAACCCGGTTGTAAGTTGTCTGTAGCCCGAGTCATGTAATTTTCGGTGCTAAAGTAGAGGTCATGTATGCTCTAGAATTTAGTCCTTCGAAATGGGCCTAGCTACGAGTTGATGGTACGTCTGCTCGGGACAAAATTAAGTATTACACATTAAAAGAAATTACCTCTGAAGGTAGAATGAGTCTGGCTACTCAGCCACTGGTACTTGTCACCATTTTTTTTGGTGACGTTTCGTGCTCCTCCGAAGCGGTGGACAGTATTATCTTTTTTCACCAGCAACCTCGAGCTGCAGTTAACGTGAGAGTTAATCCGTCACAAAGGTTTGCTGGCTTCTCCCGTCAAAAAGGATGCGTGCGGGAGTTCTTCGCTGTCTCCTCACTGCCCCACCTGGGATGTTGGGAGTAGCACAGTAAGAGTTTTGTCGCTCTTGCCAGTGGCGGAGGGGGACTCTATTGCGGTGCAGTTACTTAGCTTCCAGTATCGGTCACAGAGTTGAGTGACATGCCTCCACCGCCGTGAGGAGCGAGCCGCACACCACCGTTGATTGAACAAAAACAAGAAGGTGACAATACTTATTTACATGGCATGCAATTTCCTCTGCTGCCATGGCATCAGCAGTAATCACAGGGTGCTCTGTACAGCTCGCGCCAGTTTTGAAGAGAAAGGGGGGGTGCTAGCCCCAGGCACCGGGGCCGCAGACAGGTACATGCAGCTAACCCGCTTGCGTCATACTCCAATGCGTTCATGCAATTTTTAGGAAAAACTAGGAGTTGGCGGAATGTCGGAGATTGGCCCTGTGAAGGTGCAAGTCTTTTAATCATTTAAGTGGCGCAGACATTTTGTTGAACTGTCGCCACTGAACGGTGCGACAGGTTGCATGCCCATTGTAACAGGAGGGATGAAAATGTCATCAAATATACAAGTGAGGGAGCTAAACTCCATATCGAAGGTCACGTGACTTCGATAAAATCTCTCTTTCCCCTGCTTTAACCATGATGACTGTTGGTACTGTTTGTGTAGTGCTCGCTTACCAAGTGGCTTATGTTTACGCTCTGGAGAGCACTGCAGTAACAAGAAGGGGAGAGGGAACTTAGTAAAAAAAAAAGCTTGTTCGTGTTACTACGTTGTCCGAGGTCAGCCTCGCCGCAGGTTTCAGACCAGTTAACAAGTCGTTTGAGGGGCCCTTTAAGGGAAATTACGGATTTAGTGTTTCTGCCATTTCATAGGTGATTACACATATTCTTTTGCACTCATTCTTTTCTTTTCACTGCCATTGTGCATATTTAATGGAATAATTTTACATGTGTGCTTTCTGCAGTTTTCATGAATGGGGAAAGGAAGCCGAACCGCGAGCACTTCGCCAGCGACGGCTACCACGTCTCGCGCTTCTTCGGCATCCGGGCACGCAGCCGACTGATAAAGGTGGCGGCGAGGAACAGGCTCGGGGCACGCTGGGTCGGGGACAGACCCCGATTGGAGATCACGGAGCTCTACGAGTGCTACCAGTGCAGAGCTAAAGGGCACAAGGAATGGGCATGCCTAGACTTCCAAAATCTCCAATAATCGTGGTATGTTACTGCAGGACTCCTTGCAAAATTTTCTGTATCTTCCGGCATTCTATCAAATTCGTTTAAACGGGGTAGCTTTACTTGCTGCTGCTGTTGCTGGTGGGACCTCCACTGAGCTGAGCCTTAACTACTAACCTTGCTGCCTTATAATCACACATGTCCAACGACGTTGGTTGGAATCGTACAGCTTCGCTCGTGCACAGTCCTACCATTGCCTGGCTCTGAATGCACAGGATTCTGGTGTTCCCTTTTATGTTCTTAACGTTTCTTCTCGCTGTGCGTGTTCGAGCAGTCTCGGATAGCATTTATTCTGTGTTCCTTGGAAGCCAACCCCGCAAATTTGGATGAAGGGGACCCGAGGCATTCAGTCATGCAGTGGCAGGCGGTCCGGAATAGGGTGCCTTCATGTGCGCTTCGCATAGGGTGATGCCAACTGCCTGTTTCCCTTTCCCAGTTCTTTTCCTACCGCCATTTTGGTTCTCCATCGTTTCGCCGTGCCCTGGAAAGTGGCCTTTGTGTCTATAGGTCGCCCCTCCGAGGGGAAGAACGCTAATCCTCTTCCTCGCCCCCCCTGCCTCCCCCCTCCCTCCCCCTGCGGCTTCCACAGCGCTAGGCGAAACTTCTGAGATAAGCGGCTTGTTTCTGGGAGGGCTTTAAGTCCCACGGATTATAGCAGAAAAACAAAATGGTCGCCGGTCTGTCGGCGAGTGGTATGACGAAGAATGGCACCACACTAGCCAGGCGCGCATGAAGGCTCTCTAATTTGGGATATTGAGGTACACGAATACTTTGCTTCTAGGCAGCAAGGGAACTTTGCAGGTGCACTCGATAGTGCTCGTAGATGTACTGTCGGAAGCAATATGAGAGTGAACACCTGCTCTAATTCTTGCTAGGTACACGGCTCCCCCATTCTTCATTAAGTCTCAGCCTGCCAGATGATACGTAGATTGGGGTCTAAAGGTTGCATCTCTAACATTTGACTGGACAATAAATTGTTAAAAACTTGTACAGAAATACAAGAGTGTAGACGTCGTTCACCCTCATATTGTTTGTGATAGTACCTGTGCAACTGCAGCACTTTATTTCCTTCTATATTATATTCGGAGTCGCTTATTTCAGTCAGCGCCTGCGGTGGGCACATAGCTTGCATATAAGGTGAAACTAGGCACTAAATCCGGATTTCTGAGTACAGAAATTTCCAAACTCCCTGTCTGAAGCGCGTCAGGCACCGCCATCTTGGGTCCATGCACAGACGGAGGAGTGCTGAGCTAGCCGAGCTGTAGCCGTCGGCCAGCGGCAATAAGGGCCGCTCTACCCAAGATCGTGGCGTTGAATAAACACTATGATAATAGCAACTCACATGACTGCCACTATCCAATGATGTCGCAGCGAACCAGAATCTGATTAGATAGAACGACTTTATCTTTGGAAAAACTTTTGTGGGTCGCAGAGTGCCTGAGGCTGGTAACACATTGTGTATAAAACAAAAAAGAAAATGAACAAATGAGTTGCTTCATTACAATCGTAGTGAACAAGCATGCCGTCAAAGCCGGAAGCCGAGAACATTTGCTTGTGAATAAGATCCCACTGCCTTTCCGGTCTCTTTTCAGCCAGCAAGCCAACCACTGCCTGCCTCTGCAAACGGTCTTTCTAAAGGCCACTCATATTTTCATTGAAGATGCCGTTTTATCGGGTTGCAACCACTTCCCGTGTCTCCGAAACCATGTGAGTAAATTATTAAAAGCAGTATCAAACGAGCTGTGCATTTCTGAAGACTCCCAACTGAACTCGGCATTCCTTCAGGCAGGCATCGAAATCCCATGCCTCAATGAGCTGGGTGTTGGTGTATCAGTAGCAGTACGTGTGACAGGCACAAAACTTGTCTAAAGGTTGCAGCTTCGAGATTCTATATATTTGGCCCATGAATGCACAGGCGCGGCCAGAATTGTATAGAGCACAGAACCGGCGTTTGAACTGCATTGACGTGCAGCAGCACTAGCTCGAACATATAGGCGTTGCCTGGTCATGCAAGAATTACTGGTCTTTGTCATCCCATGCGTTATTGGACGCATAAGCAAAGTTCTCACGCTCCTTATAATTCTGGGCGCGCCTGTGACTGAGAGCCCACCGAAACTAGACGATAAAGTTAGTAACAGCATTGAAGTGGCTTTATTCCATGCAGTTCCAGGCAGCCCATGAGTGCTGTCACGTGCAGGTCCGTTTTCCGGGCTTGGTCCAGGACCGCTGTACGCCAGGCTTGTACCAGCACTTGCATGCCTGTTGGTTCGCGGGTGCAAGCACCGAGCCCATCATAATGAAGTTCCGGTTTTTCTTGTCTGGCGAACAATAATCGCAATGTGAACCTTTAAGGTCTGCGCCGCGAGATTCGCTGCCACTCATTTAGTCTAGCAAAAAAAAGCGTCTGGGCAAGGAAAGTGTGGGATGCATGAGATGATTCCACAGGTAAGGATATGAAGTCTGTCTCTGCAGTTTTCACCCCTCGACCAAGGCTCGTGCCTTATACGGGAAAAAGAAATAGAACCATCAGGCACACAATACAGAACTCTATTGTTGATGAACACCCAGTTTATTAAGAAAACTAGCAAGAGTAACAAAATTAGGCGTGTCCTTCCTGGACATGGTCCTTACTGCCTGCACATTCAAAGCAAAATGCAGCACATGCAGTTCAACAATAAAGCAAAGCCAGCTGTGATCAAGGAATGCCCAAACTGCACCGTAGTGCGCACACGCTCCAAGAACAGCGTGCCTCGGCCACGCATGCATTCATACAATAAACGAGGCTTTCGAACCCAATAATATTCTACGTGTGATGCTTTGGGAAACATCTCGCACATTTAAGAAAGTGCAATGCTTGCATGACAGAAGCAAAGGCAAAAGTAAGAAGTACTTGCCGAAAATTGGACGAATACTGGAACAGTTGAAAACTAGGGTCGATGCTATTTTTAAGAAGCCGATGTTATGTTACGCTCGCAAATAAAAACAAAAATGTTTCGTACGTTAAAGGCGCATTCGCGAGTTTTATCGCGCAAGAGCTCGTTCCCAGAAATAATGTGGAACTATTTCAAGTTCAAGTTTTCGCGCGATGTCAGATTGTTTTCCTTCCGACACACACGCGTGCACACCACGGGCTCCGTCCACTATGAAAAACTGTGGGACCGGTGATTTTCAAAGAACGTGGGGTATGCGCTTGCCTGCAGGTTGCCCAAGCATCATCTTGGTTTTGTACAGAGCTGACGTGTGCAGCGAGCAATAAAAGGAAGCATACGCGCCATGGTCGAGTCGTGTGGGTTGGAATGCCTATCACGAGTATGTAAATCGCCAAATGTTTCACGGAATGATCACGGCCGTTTCGATCACACACAAAAGTACATGATGAAAGAAAAAAACCTACATAACACGCTGCGCCAAGAGCACAAAGACGTGCACGCTAAGTTAGGAAAGGTTGCGTTAAAAAACATGCCCGCAGAACGGATAAAATGCGTACTTACGGTCCGCGATCTCCATCGCCTGGGCGATGTTTTCCCACGAGTTCTTTCGCTTGTTCTGGTCCTGTG
>JABSTQ010004957.1:0-41494 GCA_013358835.2 Ixodes persulcatus
CGCCAGATCAATTGAAGTCACGCTGGCACACCGACCCCCGTAACTTTTTGTCAGGTCTGCCTCTATGATTTCTTGTACCACGTTTCTCTGAGTGATAAACAGTTCAAGTTAGCACATTGTGTGGTCCAGTTCTCTCCTCTCGTCTGTGTCTAAAAGCGCTACCATGTTCTCAAAGTTTCAGGAACAACTTTCCGAACGAGCAGCATTACAATTCCCCTTTGTAACCTGTACTTTCTTTCGTTGACTGCAACGTGGTATTCACTCTCCGATTCATGTTCATAGTTGTGCGCATCACTTAAAAAAACAAAAAAAAACACCAGTCTCTTGCTTTTGTGTTTTCTTATGTCAGTGTGGACTGGTTTTGGGCATAACCCATACGTTGAATGCTTTCGGTTTGACCGCTGAAATCATATGTTCCCAATCTCCACATGCTCTTTAAACACATAAAGTTGCGCGTCCAGGTTTTATTTTTATAGGTTTTGACATAAGGGCCTATTTCTTTTCAAAACTACCCTTTGAGAAGAAAAACAGATTATTCACAAGCATATTCAGATATGTAATCGTTCGAAGAAAACCTTTGATATCTACTTGTCGAAGGACTATACGAGCCCTCGTGAAAATTCATGCAGCCGTTGCGTATTTCGTTGTCGCTGCCACATCACTTCTGTTTAAATCATTCTTCGAAGTGACAGTGTGAGCTCCCGATATCGATGTCATTTCGTGAACACGTGATCTGCTAAAACTCACTGCCTGGTCTTAGACTGCCCAGCCTGAACCACAAGGGTGGTTATTGAGAACACGATAATAACGCGAGTTTGTCCCAAAAAGCGAGTTAATCAATCAATCTGACATAAACAAAATTCTATATTTGAAAAAAAAAAGAAGATAAAAAGGCGGTGTAGCCAAGCCTATGAATGCCGAGAAATTAGTCGGCGAGTTCAACGCAAAAAAAGTCTTCACCATTTTTGTAGTTAACAATGTTGGCCAGGTGAATTCTTGCCAATCGTAGTTGGACGTTCTGTCATTCAACATTCATCTCAGATTTTGTGGTGACTGAATTCCTGAATTTCTAGAAAGCATGCTCAAACTACGAAATGAATACAAGGATAAACATATCTTAATATTTGAAGTTCTGTAAACAACTTACTTTTCGCGAGGACTTAATTTTCGCGAATCGCCTTCAATTCGCGACAAATAGGTCCCGTGAACAATTCCGGTAAAATGTAAACACATTGTAATCTATATTGAGATCTCACAGAACCCATGAAAAATAAGTCGTTTACAGTATTAATTTTTTTTTGGGGTATGCAGAGATTATTTGCGGCTTTTTCACGCCCAGTTAAGGTAATAATAGGTGATGCATTATTCAATATCGCAAGCCTTCTTTGTATCAAGTTTGGTTGTAAGCCAAACGCACCGTTAAAAGAAAGAAAAAGACGCATAAACGCGTGCGTAACCACAGACCACTTGCCTTCCGATAACGCTTCAAGAATAGCCACCGCAGGTTTCTATAGTAGAGTGTCACCTTCCGACACACTGATGGATGTTGCCCAACCATCGTGCACTTCGTACGAAGCCGCCACACCGGTCGATGCCCCAGATCCCCGCGCTGAACAAGATGTCCCCCACAGATCCTCGACAATGAACTTTGCTATACCCTTCACCCCAACGCACGTGACCCCGGGCGGACATCTCCGACCCCGCTGTCTGTAAAACGCGCGCGGGCGTCGTCCGAGTCCGACTCACCGATCTGACGTTTTCCCCCGCGATGGATGGCGGGCCAGTTCCGACGTGCGACCAGCACGACGACGCGGTCGCCGATGCGCGCTTCCTTCCTCCGGCCGCTCCGGTACACCCACAAGGAACCGCAGGAGACGTCAGGCGACGACCGACAGCGGTGTGCCACGCGCCTGCCGAGATCGAACGGGTAGGGGGGAACGCCGCTTCTCGGGCGGAGGAAACCCACGCTACCACTTTCACCCGCCGTTATTTGGGAACGTTTTCTGCGGGCCGACCTGGATTCGGGGGCCCTACTTCCGTGGCCCCGACGGTTCAGTCGCTTCCTGCGGTGCGCCAGTTCCTGCTAACCCGTTTCGTCCGAGCGGCCGTGCTCTTGGGGGCTCCCGTTGTCCTCAGCCCGAGGGCGCGTGTGTCGGGTCGTCGCACTGACGGACTGCGGGCTCTGACAGCCGCGGTGTCCGCTCCCGGATGCTTGGGCATGCGGCGTTGCATGCGCGCTGGAATGCTCCATTGTTGGCACACGTGACTGTGGACCGGAGCGCAGACGAGAGAGAGAGATAGAGAAGAGGCTCGCGAAAGAGGAATACTAACGCGTATGTAGTAACCACAGGACAGACGGTGATCATTTGGATGGGGGCAGGGTGTATAATAGCTGACAGAGGAGAAATAAAGAGCGCAGGACTATAGGAGAGTGGAACGGGGTTTATGTACACGCCGTTTCACCTTCCGACGTACCGCCGCTGACGGTACGAGTCATCCAGCTTAATGCTATGAATGCATCACGTGACCCCCCCCCCCCCCCCCCCCCCCCCCCCTCGTCTCTGCGCCCCTCTAGAGCCCACGTGACACTCGGACGGAACGGGATCGGTTTAGATGAGTCGCAGGGTTTCCGCCGTTCATCGTAAGGAAAAACGCCGGGTTGTTTTTCGCTGGAAAGTAGATTTAAGTCGGAATGTGCGTTCCAGGCTTCCAGCGTATCTAAGATGGAATGCGCGCACACGGGAGTTGGTTCTGAAGCAGAACAAAAAGGGTTTGAGTACGGGCCTTTCTTGGACGAAACCCAGAATACGTTTGCCGCCACTTTCTTCTTTTTTGTTTCCCCTTTCCTTCGGGGAATACAACGTACAGTTTGAGGATTGTGAGTCTGATGCGATGTCGGTGTTTCGTTCTACATTTCTTGCGGATAGATGTAACATAGTGAGAGTTAAGCTGAGACTGGGTGACAAAAAGAAGACGAACATGTATGGACTGTTTGTTACTGGTCTAGAATAGCGGGACACGCTCCTCCAAGAAAGCCCTCCGCTTTTAAGCTGGAGAGGACGCGATCGGATCCAGAAGAAAGAACAACCATTCATGACGGGGGTTCGTGAACGGATTGTTTTTCACAGGGCACAAGGTATTTCGTTCAGTCTTACGAACGCATGAAGTGGGAGAAATTAGGCGATTCAGGCGTTCCCGGCACCAGATCGGGTGCCGGGAACGCCGGCACAAATAAGGGTTACTGCACACTTAAGCTAATAAACAATCATAATAAAAAATAATACAAAAATATCTTAAGAACATAGTTCATGACAGCTCAAGAAGGAAGTGGAAGCTCCTCCCGCCTCTTTCCATTTCGTTCTTGACCTGTAACCGACTATTCGCCTCGAGATCGAACCGTGTGTTTGGAGATTTGTGTCTTTCCTTTGTCCCCTTTGTCTCCAGGGATTATTATTGTTATTCTCGCCACCGTGCGGCCGAAATTAGAAACATGCAAAAGTGGGGATACCGCCGCGCGTCGTCTGCTACGGGCGCACGTTCGGAAGCATGGATCTCGATGACGCAAGCCTGTTCCCAGCTGGGAAAAACCCTCCTTATTAATTTTTTTTTTTGTTGCTGTTGTTACCTTTTATTAATGGTTGTGTGGTATCGTTTCACAAGCGTGAAAATTCAGCAAAGCGATAAATATTAAGTCGAATGCTTCCATAATCTTAGTGCAACAGTTTCTATAACCTCTGGTCCTTCATATTTTTGTAATCTCACACAATTCATAGCTTTTAGAAATCATTGAATGTTGATTGGAGCTGGAGGTTGATTAAAAAAATTAACCCGACTGATCGCCACCCTTTAATAGGCTAATCAATCGATAAATTCGTTAGTTGATTTTTCTTCAGTCATTCTACATGAAGGGCGATAAAACTAGACATTTTTAACTATTTCTATTATATCACAAATGGTATAATGCAGTCTCATTTCAAACTTCACGTTGTGACACCTACAGAAATATGAACACGGGAAACCTTTTAAAAGTGAAGTAATTTTGAAGTTATTATTTAAACAGTATAATCATCCTCGACGACAATCACATGCATGAGGAAGTGGTCTACAGTGGAAGCATGTGTCCTAAATGAAATAAAGGCGTCAGAAATATAAAAGCAGGCTTTTTTACTTTTCTTTTTGTCCTGAATTTCTTCAGCACAAGACTGCGATTAAACGGCTAAATTTTTATCACAATTAATTTATTACTCGAATAATCTGAAGATTAATCGATGATTAATCTTGATATGCGTAATTTTAGGGCGGAGGGTTATCGGAAAGTCTGGTGAGAGTCGCTAGCCCTCATCAGTAGAATAGTCCCGCTTCGGCCGATGCTGCCTGTCGTGGTGCGGGTCGTTTGTTGGAGTCGCATAGTCTGCTGCGTTTTAATGGTAGAGGATTTATCGAGAAATATATAATATTAGCCTCCTGACATCTGTGGCCCTGCCCGAGAAAATTGAAGCGGGTGAACCAACACTACCGAGGAGGGCATCTAATAACAGACATGCTGCTGCGTGTCTCGATTACACTCGTTTATTCCATTCACGACAGATAGATTAGAGCAATTTGTTTCACTTGTCTCAGTTGTCCTGCCAACGAACAATTTGCGGATAGTAACTAAAAGATACACTCTCTCCTCATCGCAACTAGCAGAATAGTTCCGACTCACAAAAAACTTACCTACGCCATGGCACAGCAAAGGGAAACATTGGTTGCAGAGGGCTTTTCTATTTCATAGAAGCTAGCAATAACACGATAATTTACAATACAGCACTGACTTCTCTCAATGCGCAATATTTATGTTACTACAGAAGCTGAAAGTTAAGCGAAAACAAAGTGCATAGGGCCTGCGATTCCGCAATCTACAGTACTAGTATTATGTAAGTATCGGGCTTGGAACTTTTTATTTTGTTGCATTTCAACGCTAACAAATCGATACATTTCATGCATTTAACGTAAATCGTGCAGTTCACCCGGCACCAGGCATTCGTCCTGAGGATCCATGCTTCCCAATGTCTCCCTAGAGCAGTCGAGGCATCCACAGAAGCGACTATCTATATTTAGGCCGTACGCTACTAGCACGATTTAATCTTCACTGAAGCACCGAACTGTACCACACCATTTTACTCTAAAATTGTTTTCCCACCTAAACTATGCGACAAAATAAACGCAAGAATCCACAGCATCAAGCGCGCGAACGTGTTCTCCACTTCGATGATGATGATAGCGCGATGGTAGCGCCACCTCTAGGTCGATCTCGAGGCCAATAGGGGCAAAAATTGAGCAAGAGCAACAGAACACCGTCTGAAAACTCAGCTAAGATTTTCAGGAATGTTTTATTAAGGCAACTTTACATCGAGGAAACACTGTGGCGACAGCAACACTAGATGTGCATCGTTGGTCAATTTTGTTCAATCGGCCACCCTGTTGCCCGACAAATCTGTCACATCGCGGGAACATCAGCACAACACAGGCGACAGCAACAATGTTGCCTCGGTGTGACATCTTGCGGCAGCAAAAAAAGCAGCAATTTGGGTTGGACGACGCGCGTTGTCCAGATTGGGGGATGAGCGAATTTTGTGCCGGCAACACCCCTATAAAAAATTATTTTTGACTATTTATTAAAAACGTGTTGACTTCTTGTTGACCCTCATTACTTTTTTTTAAACTTTGGCTTCCTGTTGACACGGCCAACACAAAGTTTGTTGTTTTCGTGTTGAAACTTTTCTGATAATTTTCTTCAGTCTGAGTAAAAAAAAAAAAAAAAACGCTGTTGCCTTTCTATTAACTTTACGTTGATTTTTTTTTCTGTTGACTTCCTGTTGACAGTGTCACCAGAAAGACTGCAGACATTCTTTTTCCTTCGTGTTGAAAATGTTGAGTCGATTTTCTGTAGACAGGGTCAATAGAAAAAAACTATAAACGCTCCGTTGACTTTTTATTGAAGATAGTACATCTTGACTAGATGTCACAACTCGCTCAGTTTCTCAATAATCTTTTACAAGGTGAGAACGGTAGGGAGGAGCTTCAGTTGTCCCGCCTTCAGCGCGAGCCTTCTACCCTTGACAAAGCTTTGGCGTCTCGCGCACCTTGAGCGCGCGCGCAGTCAAAGAACGACGGAAAGCATGGGGCGTGTGCTGGAGGCCAGGCGTTCAAAAGACACGCCAATTGCCGTACTCACCTTGTAAGTGACTATAGTGACTTTATTGACCCTATTAAACCAGTCAACTAGGAAAGAAGAGCAAAATAACTGTTTTAAAGTGGAGCAACTGCCTTGACTCGCTTCGTCCTGAGTGGTGCTATGCAGAGAAGCGATAATATTTCTTCTAAGAGCAGTTTTCGTCGATGATGTTTCAGTGACTCTGCCGATCTTTTATTATTTGTACCAATGCTTTTTTAGTAGGAGATAGAGTCCACGAACTTCGAAACACTGTTTTCCCTTTGACTGACTCCCAAGGAAGAGATCGGATACTTGGAACCTTCATAAGTGTTGAGGTGGTCACCGGCCAAATGATTGCCTTCAAAATGTAGACTATATAAGGCTCGGAAGCAGGCAACAAAACCATGATTCAGGTGTTGAGTGTTTCATGGTGCTCGCGTTTGTGTTCTTTTCTAATAAGTATTTGTGGGATTATGTAGTGCGCTCGAATACCACATGGCCACCATTTCCTAACAAAATAATACCAATATTTGCGTGTTTTTTAACGTTATTTCACGGCAGCCAATTTGAAGCAGAGTGGAAAGCCGTAGCAAGTTTCCAAATCTTCGTTGAAGGAATAGCTAAGGTGTAAAGCATTTTTTTTTTCATTTTTAGACAGCTGTTGTTTTTTAGTTGCAAAGTTATAGCTTTTTAATTGAAAAGCTGAAGTAAAAACATTTTGGAGGAGACAAAAAGTCTGTTGACTTTTTAATACAAAGTGGACCAATATTCAAAAGAAGATGAACAGAAAAGCTAGAAAAAGTCAGATGGAAAGCTGTTGACATTTTATATCCTCTGATGACTTTTTTCAACAGCCTTTCAACAGAAAAGCACCACAGTTTTTTGTGAGGGCACGACAACACTGAAAGATAACAGTTCCATATAAAGAATTTTTTTAATAGCGTACTCAAATAAAGGCCTGGAGCATGCTATTAATAATAAGTAAGGCTGGCGTGTTGCTAAAATAATTTGATGAATGTTTTTGCTGCGTGTTTACGGAAAGCGACTGTCTAAATGGCCACAGGTCGTGAATGTTCAGACGGTTGTTGAAATTAGAACTACCGAAAGACCAGCTCACATTACTGTTAGTGAAATAATATAGCATGCCTACTCACCCGTTTATAAAATTTAATAAAGATTATCCACGAAAGGAAGCGATTCAAAAATCGAAGCATGAATACAACCGCTCTGATGATAATTGCTGATGCTTGGAACTCGAAAACCACCACTGTCAGACACCTGAATGGTTTTAAACATCCCTAGGACATTCTGGGGAATGAATCGATCACATAACAGGTGGTAAAGGCAAATAAACAGCGTTGAAAAATATTAGGAACTTTTAGCAAACCGTTGCCGTGCTGTACAGAGGGAACAGCGCACCCGGAAAACAGTCACTCGAGTCAAAATACACACAAAACAAAGAGACACTTACGCAGCGCTGACCAACGTTGGCGCTGACTGACAACTCTGGGTAGAGTGCCTTCATACACACGCGCGCTTTTGCTTGAGTGGTGACATCTCAGCCATTTTTCCGCCCAATCATTTTCTTGTTCATCTTGAAGCGCGCGCAATCTGGTGTCACTCAGCTCGAGCGCGTAGCTTTGGCTAATGCATAGACGCCCGCCATTTTACCGCCCAAGTCACTCACCGAGTGCGCGAGAGCGTCACGCACTGGCACATTCAGGGCAACAATGGATGTCTTCACCCTCAGACAGACAGACATGTGGGCACCCTAACTCTCGGGTCTATTTACACTTTCTCCTGTTCTTCTATTTGTATTATAGGCTAGGGCCAGGGAGAATAACTGGTCTTTTTCCTTTTCTTTCGATATGAAGCTAAATTTAAAGCTAACTAAACTAGGTAGTCTAATTCTTTTTGTGACAAGGTTTGCCGTTATGTTTTGCAATGTTCTCTGTCTCGATAATTTCTCTGTGTGACTTTTGTGAGCTGGTTGTGGTGCTTGCCAAGCACGGTGGAGCTACTCAGCAGCACTGAGCAGCCACAGTCTCGACAGTGAATGCCTAAATATCCGGAGTTTTTGTTGGTGAATGTGTTCTTATGCTCACGAAGGCGATCGTTAAGACAGCTTCCGGTCTGACCTATGTAGAGGTTTTCACAAGAGAGGGGAAAGGAGTACACCACCTTCTCTGTACAAGGGACAAAGGTGTTCTTATGCTTCTTTTCGCAGCCGACAGTTGTAATTGGTGGGTTATTTACTTTCTTGCACAAGCTGCGAAGTTTGTTAGGAGCTGAGAAGATGACTTCCAAGTTTACTCGGTTAGCTATTTTCTTTAGTCCGTGAGACAAATTATGCATATATAGCACAATGATGGGTTTCTTTGTTTTGTCCCTTTGCTTTTGTTGAGTGCATACGTCTTGCCTGCTTTCGTTGATGAGCTTTTTGGCCAGTGATGTTTTAACGAGATAGGGTATCGTGCGCGCTTTAGTCGAGAGACTTGCCCGTCAAAGCTCGTTGGAATGAAATGCGAGCAGGATTTTTTGAGTGAGTTTTTGAGGCATAACCGCACGGTGCTCCTTTGAATAAGTTTTGAATGGGCCGAGTTGAACGGTTGCTGTGCTCCACGCACCGCACTATACCGGAGCCTTTGAAGCATGCTTTTAAGCGCGCGCCCAGGTGTTACAGTAACCGTGGGGCGCGTACTTAAAAGCATGCTCCAAAGGTTGCGTGGTACGCGGAACACGGTAACGGTTTCCTGAAAGTCCCCATTCATTTCACCGATCGTTATGAAGGTCAGTCGGTGTCGCAGTTTTTAAACACTGTCAGTTCAGCTCAATACCACTCTATGAAAGACGCTTTCGGCTACTACTGGTGCTAACTCAATTTTACACTAGAAATACACTATTCCAATATTTACAAGTCCTCACCTCAGCGTGCATTCTCCTCAGCCCAGCACGCGTATGTTTGTCGCTTCGGAAAGCGAGCAAATCACGCGTCATACGTACGAACATTGAAAATGAAACCGACCAAGAACCTATTTCGAACTGGCGGCGCTCGCTGCTGCTGAGCACGTGCTGGCGGCAGGCTTGCACAACGCTTCCAACACGCGTATTGCACACCATCAAGATTTGTCTTCCTTGGGAGACCATAAATAAGAACTCATCCCGAGCATGCGCTGTGACTCTGACCTCAAATATGGCGTCCAGTGAATACCACCACCGGACAGAAACACCTCGTACGGTAGCGTAAACAACGAACGAAGTAGCGATGTCATCTTCCCCGGTTAGGGGCTAGCTGCTTTGCTTCGTCAGCGAATGAATAACATTTGAATAAAATAAAGAGTGAATAATACTCCCCCTGTCAAGTTTTCAAATAACGGTCAATGGTTGATGTCGTTCCTGGGTAATTTTCGGCCCGTCGAACGTGTTAGCACTTTGCGTATGCAGTCACATTCACAGCGCCGCCGTGCCGCACACGAATAGAGGTAAACAATCAAGATGGCGGAGTGTACCCCGTGTTTGCCCCGCAGCCGCGCCGTCAGCGCGTTGTTGTGATAGGGTTGTCCTTAGACTGTCAGACAACAAATCGGCGAACACGGTTGCCGGGTGATAAAACCCCTCGTGTCGATGGACAAAGTTGTCTAACTGTTTTTTCCTCAATGTGATAGCGTCTTTAGGGGTATCTCTTCGTCAATAAGCAAAGTACTTTATGATGAAAAAAACGAAAAAAAAGAATGTTGATTTTTCTAACTACTGAGTCACCAGAGAAAAGTTGCCTCGTGCGCAGTAATCCTCGAACCGTCCATCGCACGAACGCTCTCAAGCGACGCTTCGTCACGTACGCACGGAGATAAACAAATAATGCATTATCAAACAAAAATTAGAAAAGACAAAAAAATATTACAGAGGAGCGCTTGTCCGTCGGATTAACCATTACTACCATTAAACATTAGGCCGCAGCTACGCAGCTCATAGACCATACAAAGACGCGGTGTTCGCATACAGACGTGGAGGCAGAATTATCTGTGGACACGGCTCAAGCTTGTTCGAAGCACTTTCTTTCGTACATACGTGGGCTTCAATCATGTCTGCAGACAGTCTTTGTACGGTCAATGCGACAGGACGGTGCTACATACAAGGAAGAAAGACGCCTGAGACAGTGTCTGTAGACCATCTCTTGTGTGATATCTTAGCTAGCATGCAGTCCGACCGCGACTTTACATTACCACAATGAAAAAACTACCAGTGTTGCCCGAAGGTAGTTGTTCTCTGTAGGTAACTGTGGCGGAAAAAACGTAAGATAAAGTATATATCGGGAGCCCGCGGTGTATGAGTCGATACGGGCAGGTTATAACTTTAGACGGGCCCTCGAAGACAATTTGGAAGTTCCGTTTAACGAATGAAATAGATGGCAGGTGTCTTCCAGGTAGTGTTGACAAACTTTTGGCCTCAAGTGGCGCTCGCGCGCCGCACAAATTAATTTATCTGATCCGGCAGAAATCACACCGGGACCGATGACCCAGCGACGCCCGAATCTGCGAAAAAATCCAGCTCTTGAGTCACGTGGACCGTGACATCCATGTTGGCTCGTCGGGCGATTGGTAGAAGCGAACGGAAACCGCTCGTCTTCGTTCATAAGTTCATAGAAAAGCGTTTTTTTTTTTTTTAGATTCGACAACTACGAGAATTATATATTTTTGAAGATAGGACTGAAACAAAGGCGAGCTGCTGTATGACATCTATAGTAAACCCGAAACAAAGGGGAAAAAAAGAAGAAACGGACAGAAGTACGTGCAGCTTTGAAGTTTATTCAACAAAAATCGCCTTATAAAGACGTCCATAACTCCTTCACAGATATTTGTCATAAAGGATTATTACAATAGAAATAATATACTATTTCAGACCGCTGGAGCGTGGACTGAATATATTGAAAAGCCGATCGAGCGCCTTTTACTCGCGAATAATGGGCGGGGACTGACTTAAAAAGCGTTCAGCGTGGTAACCACATTCCATTTATTTTCCTGATGAGAGAGAAGAAAAACAAATTGTGCATCATTTTGTTTTGTTTGTTTTGGGGCGCGTTTCTTTGTTCCACGCCAGAAGGGAGCCCCAGAAACTGTTCCAGGCTGGTGCGCTGCAGTTTCCGGTACTGCTCCGGGTCGATGCCAAAAGGTCCTAAATTGAAGAAAAAATAAACACGTAAGACAGACACAACCACGTCTTAGAAAGATACTGTTGTGTCGTCTTCTTCTTACATGTTTATTCTTTCTTCACTTTTGAACAGCTCCAACACGATCTCCCGTCAGACCTCGTCTAGCACGCCTCGATATTTCCTGCACATCCATTTCAGCTTTTCATCCAACGAGACTTCTCTGCGGCTGTGGTGTACCGAAGTGTTTGTGCGCGAATATGTGGGAACGAGGACATCGATAAACGCCCCCACGCGATAAACAGGACCGTACTTTTTTCATGTTTTGGGTTAGTAAAGCTTATGGCATCGGCCTTAAGCATGTCACGGTGTTCTGTCTCACTTGGTGCGTAACAGCGACATGCAACAATTATTATTTTTTTTGTAATTGAATAGCGCCACTCGCAACGCAACAAAGAATAAACGATGTTGACAAAAAAGAAAAAAAAAAGAAAATAGAAGGTTCACACATTTGCATTTGAATGCGTTTGACAGCGTGGCGTCGACAAACGGCCGCGAGTCAGTCATTCGTGCTTTGTGTGAAGCGTGGCAATTAATCCGAGGAGTATTTGGCTGGGCAAGCGGCATACGATGCACGAATGTCTACTTGCAGTCGCAACGAGGTACGTCGCTCTCAAACAACCACAAAGCGCAGTAACAGCTCACCTCGCCATCTACGCTCACGACCACTAAATTCTACCGAAGCGGACGGCTGACTGTTGACGTCCACTCCGTTTTAAAAGAAGTTGTATGGTGGGAAAGCCGAACCTCAGTTTCGGTTTTGTTGATTTATTCTGCAGGAAATAATAAGCTTCATAGAACTGTATAAAAAGTTTGAGCATATTGCCAGGTTCCTCGAAAATCGGAAAACACCTTTCTTTTTTAAAACAATAAATAAAAAATAGCCTTCATGACCCCCTTGAAGTATCGGCACTTAAAACTCCAATTACCTTGTTAGCGCCGCCTTTTTGGTTCTTGGTACAGAGAGGGCGCAATTGGAGTTAGTTACGACTCCAATATGTGACCTCCCGATCGTTAGGTATACAGTTTCAGGAAGTTCAGACGACATCGTTTTTCTCTGCCGCAGACTGTTTTAACATGTCTGGAGGATGGAAAAGCGTTTCCCACGGTTTGATGATGAACCTCCAAATAACCGGCAACCATGATTTGAAGCAGCAAGATGGCTAAGGTGTCGTTAGTCTGAAGCGTATACCGTAGCTTGCTAGCCTCTGCTTTCGCCGTGCTTGTGAAACTATCCGAGTGAACTGCCGCCCTAGTCGTGGCTGCAGGTGACCTCCCAGGGCTTGCCGATGAGGTACACGTGCAGGGAGGAGAAGCGGGCTCCGGGAGCGGCCAGTTCTTTTTCCAGACACAGCGGAGGCTTGTGCAGGTACGTCTGCGCGTGAAACAAGAGTGTGGGTGTCAAAGAACGCAGTAAGGTCATGCTGGTTTTAGTGATAATAATTAAAAACAATTCTAATAGAGCTAATACAAATAGTGCTAATAATTAAAAACAGATCCATCATTTCATTAGCTTGGGCAGCTCAATAGCTTATCGAGTGGCTTCCCTGAAAAGTCTGTCGCGCTTATCGGGGATGTCTCAAGACACCAGATTTTGGTTTCCTTGACACTCAAAAAAATTACAGGGTCATCACAAATAAAAATCTAAGATAGTTGGCCATGAAGGTTATTTAAAAAAAAAAAAAAAAAAAAAAAAAAAACTAGCTGAGAAACGCGCTACAATTGTAATGTAAAAAGTAAAGATAGACGGGGAGAAATGGCCGCCTTACACCGATGTTCTCCTTGATGACCCTCTCGAAGCGCCCGGAGGAGGGGATGGCCACGGAGTGGAGGAAGCCGAACGACACCACCTCGCCCCGGAAGAAGGTCACGTACACAGGGAAGAAGTGTCGGCACTCCATGCTGTCCGTGATGTTCCAGAAGTAGTGCCGCCCTGGAACACCGAGATAGTAGGAAGAAAGAGTGGGACCACGTTCAGCTCGGCGAGTTTTCTACAATTTTAGCTGAAAAATCACCACGATTCACCATAAATGGTGCCAAAGAGGTGCATAGGATCACCCGACGCACGGTGAGTTCCAATGTCAGAGCTTACCACCCCAAATTTCGCGAATTCTGAACCCATCTCGATCACCATGTTAAAATTCAGGGTTCAACCCAACGGCCAAACCTAACGCAGGCAACCGCTCGACGACCCGCCTATACGCTTTACTAGCCCGATCACGCCGAACACTCACGGTAAGAACCTCACCCTCCGTTCGGACGAAATTTGTGTTCGTCCGAAGAACCTGCGGAGCCGGTAATGGCATCGTCAGCATGCGTCGCAGCGCTGCTCCGCTCTATTCTGTTTCTGGCACTCGATCGACCGTCCGCGTCCGTTGCCTCGAAGCTGTCATTTCGCTAGAAAGGTTTGTACATGTGTTTGCCGTTTGCTTTATGGATACAAACGGGGCCATTACCCAGATCGGTTCGCTCTGGATTTGGACCTCCACTAGGCTTACCTCGATCGGTGTGCCGGCCGGCCTCTGCTTCAATACTCGTCGTCTCCCGGCTGTTTCACTACTCTCTTGTCGCAGCACCCGTCATCGCTACATCTGGGTCCTCGTCCTCACCGGCGACATCGCGTCCAACTCCGGTCCCAACTTTCAACACTTTCGGACCACCTGCTGCCGCTGTGAGCGAGTGGTGTACGACAATGTGGCGGCTCTCTAGTGTGACGGCTGTGGGCGTTGGGCACACCGCAAATGCACACTTGTGTCCCTCCCCCTATACCGACGACTATAAGCGTCAATTGAGGGCTGGTTTTGCGGCGCGTGTCGGCTGTCCCCGTTCCACGACTCGCTTTTTGAGCTTTTGCGATGCCAAAGCCCTCCCGGTACGTCATCGCCGGTCCCGCCCGCCCCTTCACCACGACCAGGCTTCACTACTCCAGGCATCTACCTCTGGCACACAAACTGCCGGAGCGCCAAGAAAAAGCTCGCCGAGCTCTGCTCTACAGTCGCCTCTCTCTCCCCTGACACATTCGTGCTGCTTACTGAAACGTGGCTGGACCCGGGAGTGCACGACGCGGAACTCATGGACCTCTCTTCGCACTCAGTTTACCGAAAGGACCGTGGCGGCCGTGGTGGAGGTGTTTTATTCGCCGTCCCATCGAGCATCTGGTGCATCCGCAGGCCCGACCCAGGATCTCCCGACCTCGTGGCTATCTTTTTGGAAGTCTTCCGAACGTTTGGATCAACTCTGCTGCGTTGTGTATACTGCCCTCCCAAACAACGAGAGTCCTCGTACACCCTTCTTGACGACTCGCTTTCTCGAGCGAAGGCGGAGCCCTTCAGGGACATCATTCTCCTCGAAGACTTTAATTCACATGTCGACTGGTAGAGCCAGGAAGAGCCCTCTCCTAGTGACAAGTGCGACGACGTCCTCCTTGATGTCACTACTGCTGCCGGCCTCCTGCAAGTCTGCCGTTCTGCCACCCGTGAAGTTCAGGGGCAAGCTTAATCCTTCCTCGACCTAGTTTTTGTGTCAGATATCACTCGGAGCCTGTCCTGCGATGTCTACCCTGGTCTATTCGGATGTGATCACCACGCAATAAAGGTGTCCTACACAACCACGCTCACTCGCAAAGGCCGGTACGCACGCCGTATGGAAGTTTCACCAAACAGGCCACACCTAGCTCAGCTCGCCCACCTCGCTCCTTGGTTCTTGGCGACAGAAAACGACTGTTGCACGAACTACGACCCTTGGTGCAATTTCTCGAGTGCCATACAGAAAGACTACGTCCCTCTGCGGTCAAACCCGTCAAAAGGTGACATTGCAGAACATTTCGCGACTCAGTTCTCCGCAGTCTTCAACCCCTGCTCTTCGTCCTCCGAACTCGACCCAAACATCCTTAATTAGGGACCTGGAAGTCTCCGTTCCTGCCTCTGCCGTCCTTCTTGAGGACCGGACCACCTTGCACCTACTTTTATCAAGGAGCTGTATCCACACGTCTCATTTTCTCTGTTAAGACTATTTCAGTCCTTCGAGGACTGTGCCTTCGTGCCACCATCCTGAAAAAAGGCTTTCGTCACGCCCGTACACAAGGGCAAAGGGAAGCCCCCCAGCGATTTCTCAAGTTACAGACCAGTATCAATCACGATGCATCTTATGCCGCACATTTGAACGGGCTGTAAACAAGCACCTTCTTCACTATCTCGAAACTTGCGCAAGCCAGAAAGGAGGTAGGATACATTAATGGGAGTGTGGTGTGGAGGCTTTACTCTAGCCTTATTGCAATTGGCTTCGACGACCACGGAGGACGGCACGGTGCTGATCAACGAGTAGCTATATTACCGGGGACATAAAACTCGCGTTGTCTTCGAGTATACAACGGTTGTACAGCCGGCCGCGAACAAGGACATGATCAAAGTAGGGTGTGGCTCGTGTGGTTCGATGACATTTGTCGCCTCCGAGACCGTCAGCGACCGGTTCCACGAAAAACCGAGGCATGACGGTAACCTCATGGTGGTGCCTGTCGTGATGAGAGGTTGTGGCTCAAATGGCCAATGAAGGTGGTTGCTAGCCTGTTTGACTGCATGTTTTGAGCTTGTAACGGGTTTCCTTGTAGATTTTGTGTAATGCGTCAACGACGTAGAACCTACGAGACTGGATAATAAACCCTGTTTCGGCGGATCTGTGTTTTGGTCGTGAGAAAAAATTGAAAGTTCACCCTTCTTTGGTGGTACGTAATGCAGGCTTCTCAAGACACGAAGGTTGCTGTGCGTGTTTGATGTGCGTACATTACGTCATGTTTCAAATGGTGTTGCAAGTAGTTATTGTGGAGGAAACATATTGCTTAGCGGCTCATATTTGTTCTCGCCAAGGTGGGACAGACCCTTTAACAAAGTGTGTCTTCTGCTGAAGGCAGCGGAACCTTGCACGATGGAAGATACAAAATACACCAATGTTGGAACCCTTGAAATGCTACTACGTGTACTCCATCATACGCATGTAGTACGTCCAACGATGTTGGCTGTTTCACCATTGCACAGTGGGAATTTGGAGCTTCTAAGAATCGGCACGACGACAGGGGCCCTATGTTGCGCTCCAATCTGCGTTTGCTGCGTTGTTGACGTCACTTCCTTCTCCCTACTCGCCGTGGGAGTCCAAAAAGCGCAACATAGGGCCCCTGGTGTCTAATCAATCACCGCGTGCGCAGTGTATTTGTTTAACTTGTAGTGTAACGAAAGCCACGAGCGCGAGGTCAAATTATTAGAAGCTACTGATATAGGCCCGTAGCTCTCAAGTTTTGAGCAGCGCGCTCCAGGCGAGCAAAATAGAATATTTGGTTCGCGCTTCGAACATGTGTCAATGCGCTTCCCCATACAGTTTTCTATAGACCTTTTCTTTAACGGCGCCGCCATCTTGAGAATTGCGGCGCCGACGACGCCGTCTAGCGGCTTTGAAAAAGAAATACCGGCTAGTTCTGGCAGCACAGCTATCTGGGTAGGCAACAGTGTGGGTATGGGGGGAACTTGGCTAGACTTGGCTATGGTGGGCTGCAATAACTTGGTTGGAGCTTGTCCGGTTGAATCCAGCTGGCTACTCACAGGCCATCACCTTGCTAACCTTGCCTCCTCGAGAGAACGACGACGAAGACGGTGGGGTGTTTTGGTTGAGTTTCCACAACGAAAAAATATATTAGCCGTTTAATGTAGTCTATGCAGGTAAGCTCTCGGCATTTGATAGCTCCATCTTGAGTGGTGGCATGTAGACTTTTTCATACCTTTCACATACCATGGGGCTTGCAGTGATAACCTAATGGACCTCTTGGCGAATATGTGCTGCCACCTAGACACGCGAATCGGTTCGAGACTAGGTGACTGGAAAACAACGCGCGCCCAAGGCCTCTCCCAGCAGTTCCACACCCAAAACGTCAGCTACATCCTGTTCACCCATTGAGGCGATGTGACCGAGATACGGCTCCCCCAAGCTCACCTTTGTCCCCATCGTGCGTAATCTTCCGCCCCAAGGTCGACACAACGAAACCGCTCAAAGGCGAGAAATGCAAGATGGCGGATTGTTTGGAACTAGATACTCTCAAACCCAGGCGCATGAAATACTCCGCGCATGCGCACCGCGTATTTCTACAAAAGTTCCATTGGACCACCCACAGGGAATTAAAATCGGTCCTCTTGTCGTAGACGAAGTGGTCGTGAGCTTAAACGTGACGTTGAGTCTGATACGAATCTCTCGCGATTCAGGCTCGCAATCGACTGACTCCATAAATAAGGATTCTTGGGGAAAATGCGAAGCTCGATAACATTGCAGCCACACTCGCGCTGCATCTTCTTGGGCTCATGGCACACTTCCTGCTATTGCTCTTACGCTTTTTAAAATTATTTATCCATCCGACGACCACGCAGTGGTAGCCAGACAACCGTAGATTTTCGGAAATTGCGGCACGATAAAAAGGAGCACTCGGAACTACCTCATGCACGACGTCCGTTTTTAAGCCTTTTCGCCCATACCCTTGGCGGTTGCATACCCTGTGTCAGTGGGCAATCCAAAAATGCACCAGGTCGAGGGTACGTCAGTTACTGGCTGGTTTGAGGTTATGCGAAAAAGGTCTATTAGCGGCGAGATGTTTTAGTGGCGCCCTCCTTTGGTTACCTTTCGTGACGTCATTACCTTGCGAACAACAAGTTCGATGGTGTTTGTAAGGAGCATGGTGGAAGCTTGAAATCAATGCGCTCTTTAAGCAACACTAGCAACACCGTCGAAATTAAAGTTCTTCCATTCCTCTTATTTCCGTCGATGAGAAATCCTTTCCTGACGTCATAGTCAGCATTCGGCCAATCGTGGAAGGCCGACCACAGCGACGCTTTCGATCGCGCACGTCGCCAATAGAACTTTCCAAAAAAGAGCGTGTGGCCGGTGCCCCATCTTGAGTGTTCGTGGAAAGCGAGGCGCGTGCTTTCCTCGCTTTCCCAAGCGACGAACACGCACGTGCTGGGCTGTGAAGATCGCACGCTGGACTGTGATTTTGTAAACATTAGAAAGGTCTATACTCCGTTCCATTCTAAGTGCCAGCGTAGCAGAGGCTACAAGAGCAAGCTGCGAGCTTTCAGCGTCCCTGCCAAGCACGCGCGTTCGTGCAGTGCGAGCATCGTTCAGGAGGACGTGCTTTTGCGAGTAGCTTCGGCTTCGCTATCACGTAAAGTAAAACATACGTGCTCGCGGAATCTACGAAAGAAAGCAAAGATGAAAGGAATGTTTAATGGGACGCTCCGGCCGGAAACTGCATAATTCGCTTTCTTTTTCAATTTTTTTTAGGCGTTTTGTTACCGCGCAGATGCTGATAGATACTTGTATTCGAACGTGGCACGTGCAAAATCGAACGTTACAGCGCCACACGGATGGTGCAACCAGCATAACATGGTCGGGTCTTGCGTATAAGTCTTCCGAACGCGCTCGCGGCCCCTGGCCAAGTGCAACGGGTCTATTGCGCTGCACCTCGTGCAGCGAGAGTGGCAGCAAAAATCGTGGAATATTTTTGGACTTGCTCGCCATAAAGCCACGTCACGTTCAACACGTCAGTTTGCCACCTCAGACGTAATTTGTCTTCTCTGCGAGCCTCGTTACTCATTTTTGTCCGCCGTACTTCATCAATATCAAAATGGAGGGTGCTAAAGCAGCCAAGCGCCCTCGCATCGCCCGGCCAACAGGACCACTCGTGACTCAAGTTCAATGTGTACTTCTAGTACCGTTCGTGGAGGAGCACATCTCTCTGGTGCACGCTGCCACTAACTTGGGGCCCGGTGAGACCTCTGAGATCCCCAACAGCCTATGGTGCTCTCTGGCGGCCTTACTCAACAGAACAGGCTGCCCGCAAAGAGATGCCAAAGGCTGGAAAAAGTACTCGTGTGAGAGAAAGAAGCACGCTAAAGATCGTGCAAGAGACGTCGAGCTGGACGCCCAGCGGACTGGTGGGGACCAGAACACCGTGCGTCCTCTCACCGACCTGGAGGCGCGGATCGCGCCACTTCTGGGACTGAACGTTATCCGGGGCAGTGCAGCCCATGCTCTGCCCCTTATAGACGTAGAGGTAAGCATGCTTCCAACTACGAAAGAAAGACTACAGCGTCAAACTAAACAAATTGCTACGTCAAGCAAGCAGAGTGATTCAGTTCTTAATAACCTCACGCGAGCGTCGACTGGCCGGGAAACATATCATGAAGCGAAGTGACGGAATCAAACAGAATATGCAAATGTGCAGAAATTACTGAGCCTCTTTCGGCGTCGTCTGGTAGACCGTGGTCGCCTAGCTGATGACGCTGGAAGCAGCTGTGTCATGTGTGCGCAAGCGCCTACTCTTGCTGATTTCACCTCTTCTTGGTGATAAGGCGCTGACAAACCAACCGGTCGACGCTCGCGTCATATTCTTAAGACCTTGTAGCACTGTAGAAGCCATACTGGGAGAGTAACGTTCTCTGAGCTGCCAGAAAAATTATGACACAATTTATTGTCCGCTGTTCCCGAGGCTATGAACGCCGGGCCTCCCGTAGGCTCCTCCAGTGCTGCTCGGCTAAGTCCCTCCGGCATCAACATGCCGGGGCCCTCCGGCGTCCACCTGTCAGGGCGCTCTAGAATAAACCCGCAAGGGCCCTCCGGAATCAACCTGCCGGGGCCCTCCGGGATTAACCTGCCGGTTAATCAGTTAACGTGCACTTATATAAATTAGTAAGTTAATAAATAATAAAATAATAAATAAATTAACGCGCACTTAGAGATGGAATGTGTACATAAAAAGCAACATGAACTTACCACTATGACGTTAATAGACCCGTTTCTCTGGGGGAGGGCCGTGTATAGAGGAAGTTTGTTCAATGGGAGGTGCGGGCAGAGCCAGGGCGTGCGGCAGACCACGGCCGGACTGAAAGCGCGCGCCTCCAGTCCGGCCGTGGGCAGACTCGGCAAGAGGGCTTGGCATGCTCTCTTGACCAACCCGAAGCCGAAAAGAATCCCCTAGCGGTGGTAGTGAGAAACAGTTCTGATAAAAGGTATATATGTTCGTATATGGTTTTAATATGTGCGTAAGAGTGAAGTGTACTAACGTTTCGTGGTTGAAAGTAGGGTGCACGTGTTGTTTTGATCATGATCATTCAGAAAGATGTAAGAAATGAATGCGCCGCTCAACTCTATTTTGCTCGCCTGGGGCGCTGCTCAAAACTTGAGAGCTACGGGCGTATGGCATTGTGATGCTTGCGGCACCAATACGACGCCGGCACGACGGTGTTGGTTTCCTTTGGCCCAAGTATAGCTATGAAGGTTCCGTCGACGCAGCCCACTATGTTGGTGCAGCTTACCGTGGTGGCGACGGAAGCCTTCTTTCGAGGCTGCCTTGGCCGCCTCGCTCCTCGGGAAATCAACCCAGCCGTCCCTTCCCAGCCGTTTCGCAATGCCGTTTAGCCACTACCGTCACGGCTCTTGTGACCGGCGGTTGAACGACGGCCAGGGGGGCTATGTTGCGCTTTTTGGACTCCCAGGAGACTAGGGAGAGGGAAGTGACGTCAACAACGCAGCAAATGCAGATTGGATGTTGATTTTGTTTTCTTCTGTCAACATCCAATCTGCGTTTCTCTAGTCGTTGACGTCACTTCCCTCTTCCAAGTCTCCTGGGAGTCCAAAAAGCGCAACATAGCCCCCCTGGCTTTCGTCGTTAGCTACGGCACCTTGGTAGCCACCCATGGCGAAGAGCCTAGGCATGATTAGAACTTGCTGCTCAACGGTCATCGTCGTCTCCGTCTCTCGTTGGCGCCGTATTCCCTGTTCATCGCGAAGTTGATCGCAGAGCCATGTCACTGTGCTCTTAGACAGCCGGTACTGACGCCGAATAGACTACTTCCATAAAGCCCTGCATGCAACACAGCGCGCGTTGCACTCTGGGAACTAGTTGGCCAGGGAGGAGAGTGGCATGGTTTCGGTTTCGATTGACACGTCGACACGATATTATAGGAAGTATTCACTGGCGGCCATTAGCCCCGTGCGCGACCGAAAGCGTCGCTGTGGTCGGCCTTTCACTATTGGCCGAACGCTGACTATGACGTCGGAAAGGGGATTTATCATCGACGGAAATAAGAGGAATGAAAGAACTTTAATTTTGACGGTGTTGGCAGTGTTCCTTTGAGAGCGCAATCATTTCAAGCTTCCACCATGCTAATAACAAACACCATCGAACTTGTTGTTTGCAAGGTAATGACGTCACAAAGGGGAACCACAGGAGGGCGCCACCACAACTTCTCGCCGCTAATAGCTGTGTGCACGACTACTGAGCGCGTGCTGATGGCGAGCTTCCACAGTTCTTTTGTAACGTGCATTTCGCACCCTCAAGATTGCCGGTCTTAGCAGCCTATTAATGTGGGCTCGTTCAGAGCATGCGCTCTAGACATCACCCACAAATATGGCGCCCAGTGAATACTCCTTATACACAGAGCGTGGTCCCGAGAGCGTCACTTGTGGTCTCTAAACTAACCTAAATGGCCAGACCTCGAAGCTTTAGCACAAGCCTGAGACGTATATCTTGTCTTAACACATGCTTGTTGTATTTTTGTACTGGAGCCTTTCTGTTAGCGTTCCGATCTAGGTATGTGGATGAGCCAGTGCTGGAAATCTTGACGCTGCGAAGCTCGGGGATCTTGCTTGTGTACGAATCAACAAGCTGTAGCAACCAATAAGTATGCATACATCAAGCTCGCGCCTTTACATTAGTGTTGTTCATCAGGAAGTTTGTTTGTTTCGTGCGTCCATAGACGAAATATTACTTTTTGCAATTACTGTTTTTCGTAATACGCCTGAGTACGCGAGGTAAAACTCGGAGGCGCCATTGAAAAGCTCAATTTTAACACACTTCTTATCTATTATCTGTACTGACCCGCAGCACTGCACAAAGTGAAGTTCCCACCCGCTTACATTTCACTAATATTCAACATCGCGTATGCGCATAAAGTTATCCTGCAATCATATAGGCACATTCGCACATACGAACCGTTTTAAGAAAGCAAAAGTCGGACACTTGTGTGAAGAATGTCGCACCGTTCGCCGGAAGTGCGCCGGACGTGCATGAACCCTATGCGGTGCGCCAAACGAACGAAATTATTCAAAGCGCGTTTGACGGTTGCTAATGACCATAATATTTGTTATATGTTTGCTTTCTTCCTGCCTGAGTATGCCGAGATAATTTCAGACACACCGTTCAGGCACAGATGAAATCTTGGGCGTCAGTAAAAGCTCGTCCAAAAAGGCTTAGCGAGGAGTAGGGGACGCTTGTTAGGGCCTCGGTCGTAGCTAGCCGCAGTGGCGTCACAAGGGGGGTGCAGCCCTCAGGGGGGTGTCGCGGCCGGCCACGAGAACGGGGGGGGGGGGGGGTGTCTCGGCGGGCTACCGCCCCGGGTGCCGCTGACCCTCGTGACGCCACTGGCTAGCCGATCTTAGCGTTTGCGAAAACGTAATCTTAAATCAGCATAAAATTTGAGTGGGAGATATATAATGACACGAGGAAGACATCATAGTAACTTTTGTGCAGTAGTGAGGTCGAATTTATTGCGCTTCCATAAAAGTTCATGCGTCAACGCTGGGCTCAACTTTGATACTCCTGTGAGGATGCGCGGCTTGCTTTTCGCCCCATTAACTAACAAGAAGCGGACGTTTGGCAAACAAAATACGTGTAAGGCTCCAGGTGACCAAATTTCAGTTGTAGTTCACTGGTATTAGACGGGATTATTGAAATTGAACTCAAAGATGCACTGGTGGGGTGAGGTGACTAATTAGCCACGTCTTACTACGTTTGCATACGCACCCATAATACCCGGTGTTTCGGCAACCAAGGAATGTGCCCCGGTCTTCGTTTTGTATCTCTCGAGAATAAGTGCAGTGCACAATCATAAAAAGTCAGATAATCGAAAACGCAAGCAGCGCGCTCGGTCGCGGCGTGATAGCATGAGATGAAGCTGCTCAGTCGAAACCGAAACTGAGGGGCCAACTAGTTCCCAGAGTGCACTGCGTGGTATTTTCCCGCGATGGGGCGCGTCGGTTTTGGAACAAGTCCATTGTCTCTCCTGGCATCGCGAAAACATTAGCGTGTTTTCTGAATATCCGTTGTTGTGCGCCTTGGTCACGGTGTAAGATATACTCTTTAGGTGAGGACACGGCGGGGCTGAACGCGCGGCGCGAGGAATCAGATAGTTTTCGTTCGACGGGCATCCGAAAGGCTGCATTATTCCACGGCCACCGTGCCCGCGGTTGACAGTGTCGCCGGCGGCCAAACGGCGAAGCTGTGTGAGAGCGAAAAGATTGATCTCGTTGCCATGACACCTCGGTACAGCGTGGTCTTTCCGCACGAGCGACAACCTCGCTGGAGCTCTGCGCGTGTGGAGCATGAGGCGGCACGAGCCGTCTTTGCCGTGCCCACTAGAGTTCCTGTATAGGCTCCCTACGGGAGCCAGAGTTGCGCGTTCACGCATGGCGTGTGGATCCAGCTCCTCACGTGACTGAATTCGGCGAATAGCAGCGCCGCGCGTTCGAGGCGCGCGGCGGGCTCAAAAGCCTGGGAACGTACGCCGGGGCGCGTGCAACGTCTACTTTGCTGCACGACACTTGATACGGCTCCTCACGTGATCGGATCTCGGCGAATAGCGGCGAGGGCGGCACGCGGCATGTGGAATCAAACGCGCAACTCTGGCTCCCGTAGGGAGCCTATACAGGAACTCTAGTGCCCACGGGTCGACGAGTCCTCTGCCGCCGCCGAACTTGATCTGCACTGCGCGAGGAGCGCGCTGTCCTCACCTGAAGAGTATTATCTTACACCGTGGCCTTGGTCACGGTGGTGGTGGTGGTGAATACGTTTATTTAAAGAAAAGAAAAAAAAATATATATCTCCGGAGACATTTACGTTTAGGTGGTGACTCTTGCCGCTCTTCCCGCGGGGAGCGAACGACCAGATTGTGTTCGGAGCTATAGCCTCGAACCAGGAGTATATATACTCTGTTTCACTTTATGATGTACCGCAGGAAAGGCTACAAGCGCGAGCTCCTTGCTCTGGGGCACATCTCGGCGGCACAAGCTCTCGTGACTTAAGAGCGGCTGCCAACGCTATGAGCTCGCGCTTCTAGCCTTCGCTGCGGTAAAACATAAGGTGAAACGAAGTATTAGCGGCGAGATGTTTTGGTTGTGCCCTCCTATTGTTTCCTTTCGTTACGTCATTACCCTTCGAACAGCAAATTCGATGGTGTTTGCAATGAGCATGGTGGAAGCTTGAAATCATTGCGCTCTCAAAGCAACGCTGCCAACACCGTCAAAATTAAAGTTCTTACATTCCTCTTATTTCTGTCGATGAGAAAACCTTTGCTGACGTCATAGTCAGCATTCGGCTATTCGGCCAATCCTGAAAGGCCGACCACAGCGACGCTTTCGATTGCACACGTCGCCAATTAGCCCCGTGCGCGACCGAAAGCGTCGCTGTGGTCGGCCTTCCACGATTGGCCGAACGCTGCCTATGACGTCGGAAAGGGGATTTATCATCGACGGAAATAAGAGGAATCAAAGAACTTTAATTTTGACGGTGTTGGCAGTGTTCCTTTGATAGCGCAATGATTTCAAGCTTCCACCATGCTAATAACAAACACCATCGAACTTGTTGTTTGCAAGGTAATGACGTCACAAGGGGGAACCATAGGAGGGCGCCACCAAAACATCTCGCCGCTAATAGTTAGTTCCGCGCCGCCGCGGAGGGCGCTGAGGTGTGAGCACTGTTAAGCACTGTTAAAGCCCCTCTATCCTAGGAACAGAGCCGTTTATTGAGAGAGTTTGGCCATACATTGGTTTGAATAGGCGAGCATCTCGGGGCCAACCACAGGCCGCGAAACAGCCCCTAGCGGTGGTCGTGCTCTCTAAATTTGTGCCACGACTATACTGACTATACTTCGTTTCACCTTATGTGCGAGCGAAGGCGAAACTGGAAGCGCGAGCACGGAAGCTCCGTGCGTTCAGGCTTTGCTCGAGCGCGCGAGCTGGGGAGAAATGCAAAAAGCGCTGGTCTCGCGCTTCTAGCTTTGGCTTCGCTCGCAGATAGAGTGAAACGAAGTATAGACCTTTCCAATGTTTACAAAATCACAGTCCAGCGTGCGATCTTCACAGCCCAGCACGTGCGTGTTCGTCGCTTCGGATAGCGAGCAAAGCACGCGCCATACGCACGAACGCTCAAAATGGCACCGGCCACAAGCTCGTTTTTGGAAAGGTCTATAATTTGAGCCGTGCCGAGCGGAACTCCGCGTCTCAAGACGCTGGCGCACCCTACCCTTTGCACTGCTTTCTTTCAGCCAGTCTCAGGACGCTGTTCTAGCAGTGCAGACAAAGGCATGGGCACGAGCGCGTGGCTTTGGAAAGTGCCTCATATGCACGAGGTCTCGTACAAACAAAAGCGTTTCGCTGAGCTAGGCTCACGCGCCTGTGCCTTTGTCTTCACTGTAGACATTTGTGAGATGGAGTAGAGGTCTCCTGATTGGTCGACGCTGTGTCACAAATTTAGTTTACGCTCTAAGCGTGGGGGGAATATTCGGCGCTGGCGACGGCCTTTGCTTAAAGCCCCTCGATATGTTTCCGTTTGTCTTGCAAGTAGCGTCAAATGCGCGAGCGCACGTGGCCCGTGTCTCGAGCGGATCTTGGAAGCAAATGGCGGCGCAGCACTGAAATGAGCGGCCCTTGGAAGCGAATGGCGGCGGAGCACCCGCTCGTGGCACGTGTCTCGCGCGTTTCCAGAACAATGGTTGGCGGTACTTGTAAAAACGCCTTTATCAAGGGGCTTTACCTTTGCTCCGCCTATTGTCCAAACTCTCCTAATATACGGCTCTGCCTAGGAAAAGTGGCGCCATTCATTGTTGTAGAAATGCTCGAGATACGTGCCGCACGCCACTTCTGAGAAATTTATGGCGTCTGAAATCTAGCTCAGTACTGCGCTGTGCCGCCATGATCTTCCCAAGGGCTGCACATTGCATGTGCCTCGTGCATCGACGAACCTTGCGCTACGTTTAGCACCGTGGGTATGAGGACTCTCCTCGGCGGCCACGGTGTCGGGGGCGTAGCTTGCTCGCCTTTTTCGCGGTGTGGTGATGGTGGTGTGCGGCCAGTGGCTAACCTCACGTTTTGCTTTGGTGCCGTGTCCATCAAAGGTGCCACCATCGTGCACGTAGGTGAGCCTTAACCCGAAGAACTTATGCTATAAGGATGGGAAAGATGTGCTTCGTTCCCAACTGCTGTTCGGGGTACCGGAACTGTGCAGAGTGAGTGTCCTTGTTTAAAAGGAAGCTACGGAGCTTCTTGAAAAAAATGAGTTAGAAGTGAATTCTAGTGTGTTTTTACCCCGTGAACCCGAATACCCAATCCATTTGCTGTGCAAGTATCGTTAAACGCGAGAAAAACGCGAAAGACAATCGCTGTACGTGACGTCATCGACGGATCTTTTGGCTGCCCAAGGCTAGGGCGGCGGGACTTCAGCCCTATTTTGAAATTGCTTGTATGTCTCTCCGGCGCGTCGCATTGAAATATAATTGTGAAATCTGTTATTCTAAAGGCTAAATGAACGCAATTCAATCGTTTTTTCTCAAATGTAGAAGTGCCCCATCTTCCCTTTAAAGGGGCCATGAAACGAATTTTGGGTTGGGATGAATGATTTTAAATTGGGACTTTACTAATCGCATATCGTTTAGTTGGCGAAAAGAAAGAGGCTAGAAAGTCAAAAGCCAGCTTTTCGGTACGAACATTTTAAAATATAGCGGACTATTTTGTACCTTCTTGCCTTCGAAAGCTCTCCGCCTTTTCACTATGATACATCCGCGGCTCCAAAAGCGCGTCACCGGCGCCAAACTGACGTCAGCAGAGCCCAGCTCACGCATTGGACACGAGAACTGCGTCACTCGGACGTATGCGCTCGTCAACAATCAATCCGTCGACGAATATTTGGATTCGCGTTCGTGGCCAATGAGTGCCCTGACGGAACTTATTGTCACTGGGGAATGACAAGTTCTATGGTGTGCATAAAAAGCACGGTGGAAGCTAGGAGTCATCGCACCGGTGCCGAAGGAATGTCACGACCACGTGATTTCACAATTCGCATTTGAGTTGAGGATTAAAGCTAAGGAGGAAGAAGTAGGAAACTCGTACCGCTATTTATTTGTACCCTTTTCCTCATAGATGGCGCAGAATTTTTCCGGAACAAACGAGTTGCCTCTTCTGCCTCTTCTGCCTCTGATGAGTGCAGACGTGTTTTTCTCGCCTCGGTTATTTAGGCCTAACAAGCCCAAGCGAAAGATTCTTGCCCGCGTCAGCGGGGTTCGTCCCGAACCTCAGCAGCCTGGAGGACACGGAAAATGGAACACCCGGTCACCAAGCCGGCCCAGAAGACCCCAGCAGGCACTCTCCGAGTAGGATCGAAGAACCGCGCCATGACAACAACGAGCCCTTCCCCGACCGGAAGCAGCGGTCCGGGAAACTCCACCCACCCAATAATAGCGGGACTGGCTACCACCACCTTCACGATAGTCCCACAGCATGAAGCCCAGCTATACCTGGCATTCAAGAACAACTGGCAGGGGATATAGGAATACCTCACGAACAAGACAGAGATCGAGGCCTTCCTCAAAAACAAGAGCGCTTTCGAAGCGTACATGGAAAAGAAAGAAGAAAACGACATTCTGATGCAAACATTGCAACGTTCCCAACATGACCTACCGGGAGATGAGATGCTGACAGAGAGCGGCACAACTCCGGTTAGGCCAGTGCATACGACAACACCAACCTCCGAGAGTAATGAAGGAGCATGGCAAGGTGTGAAATATCCAAACAAAGGTCACGATATCAAGATGGATCAATCTCAACCAAGTAAGCCAGCCAAAGGGAAACCCCCAACTCAAACCATTGTGCTCAAACCAACATGCAAGCAGAGCGTACATACCTTTAAAGGAAGAGACATATATTCAGCGATAGAGAAGACAGGAATTCGAAACAAAGATGGCTACTCGGTTCACATGAACGAAAAGTCTAACACAATAGCCATAACTACAAAAAACCCACTAATCACGAGCAAACTATTGAGCATCGGCCAAATCGAAAAGGGCCAAAAAAGCTATGAGGTCACACCCTATATGACAATTTCAAGCAATGAAGTACGAGGGGTGATCTATCTCCATGGAAACGATGTGAATGAGACACCGGAATCGCTCATGGAAGGGCTAGACTGCCACACTCACCATATAATCGCAGCCAGGCCCATTGGTAAAACCGGAAAGACAATTCTCGTCACCTTTGAAGGAAAAGTTATCCCGAAGAAAGTCCGTTTTCTTTGCGAAGTGCTCAGTGTGGCAGAGCACAGGCCCCGGCCTTTGGTATGTTTTACATGCCACAAGCTCGGGCATAAGTCGGACGTGTGCCCCAGCACCACCAAGAAGTGTGACAAATGTGGACACACACATGGGGACATCGATGACTGAGAACTCGAGCCTAAGCGTAACAACTGCGGTAACCCACACATCGCTACAAGTAATGATTGCCCAAAGCGACAGATTCCACCTAGAAGGAAACCAACCAGGAGGCTTCCTCCGAACCCACGCTCCCCAGGGAATGCAACTAAAACGGAGGAATCATGGCCTCCCCTCCCAGAAAACCCATGGAGTACACCTTTCAGGTTCGCCACAGGTACGCCACCGATGGTCTTTGGACGCACCCAAGAGGCGACCCCATCATCCATGAAGTATACGGCGGTTTCCCCCGGGAACTTCCCTGGAGACGTCGATTGAATGAAGTTCAACGAAGCCCGAATGACACGCCTAGAGGCGAAGCACGATGCCATGGAAAGTGCCATTCACGAGATTAAGAGCATGTTGGCCAACATCATCAACCGATTCAATAGATAATCCTCTTCCTCTATCCAGTGCAAGTTCCACAAAGAAACAGAAACAACGCCCTCCCTGGATCTTTCAGTGGAACTGCCGAGGTTTCCGCACCAAGGCAGCCGAATTAAAACTGCGTATAGAGCGTATGAAAGACGATGCGCCCGTTGTTATACTCCTGCAAGAGACAGTAGGAGCAACGCCCACGATTCCTGGATACTTCACCCTCACCGCCCCCTCCATTCCACGATCGCAGCAATGAACGCGGTGGCTCTCTGGACACTCCTGGCATGGTCCTCGCCCTGGTAAGAAAACACATTCCCCAGTCCCAAATAGACACCTCCTGTCTCAACAATGACGAAAGAGAAATTGTTGGTGTCAGAATTCGGCTAGGAAATAAGACTCTCCGCATCTACAATGTATATCTCCGCCCCAATCAGTCAGATTCCGGTGGCTGTGCCTGGATTAATGAAATAATGAATAACACAAAAGAATCGGTCATCCTCGTGGGTGACTTCAACGCACCCCATAACCAATGGGGCTACAAGAAAACCCTTCGTAGGGGGGCGCCTCATAGCATCACTCTGCAAGAAGCACAATCTCGAACTTCTCAATGACGCCAACACTCCAACTCGTTTTGGCGCTTCAGCACAACAGGGTGACACGTCCCCGGATCTGACATGGGCATCCCCGGGCCTCAGAACCAGGTGGAGCGTCTACACGGACACTATGGGAAGTGATCACGTCCCCCTCTGCACCACACTCTACATTGGCTGCAGCCCACGCAAGGAAATGCGTTTCATTAAATGGGACACTTTCCGTGAAGCACTCTCTACTGTTAACAACACTAACCTTACCCTGCGCATCCAAGAAGCCATGCGCAAGGCTCAATCTACATATCAGGTTAAGGAAGATTCCCCATATCTGGACCTTCATCTCCTAAACCTGTGGGCGAGCCGACTCCAGGCACTCCAACAATACCGCAAGAACAAGCAAAGCCAACGCCTCAAAGTTAAACTCAACCTCGCTACCGCCAAAGCCAAACGATACACCCTGGAGCTCGACAGATCCACGTGGCAGATACACTGCAATTCATTCAACGAAAGGACAGGGCTCAAGAAGGTCTGGCGAACCTACAAGGGCATGGTCGGGAAAACTAAGAACAAGAACACGGGCAGCAACTTGGCCCTGCATCTGCACATTTCCGAGGACGAGTTGGCAACACTGGCAGCAGAAACATTCTTCCCTCAACCTTCTACTCCATCGCCTTCTGACTGCTACCAGATCCGAACAGAAAATGCGCATCTTCCCGAAGACTCCCTCTTCACTATGGGGGAACTGGTGTTTGCACTGAACACGGCCAAGTGCAATACAGCCCCTGGCCCAGACCGCATAACCATTAATGCTTTACGGAATCTCCCGGAGGTTGATATGCAGGATCTGCTGAACTGTTTTAATGACGTGTGGCAAACAGGGCTGCTCCCCAACGATTGGAAGCTCTCGACCGTCATACCCATCCCCAAACCGGGCAAGTCGCTTATTAACATCAAAAACCTGCGTCCCATCTCATTAACATCTAACCTTTGTAAGGTGATGGAACGCATAGTCCTCACTCGAATCACGTGGATTTTAGAGACTCACAACAAATTGCATCCTATGCAAACCGGATTTCGACCTAACCTCTCCACGGAAGATAGTCTCGCGCTCCTACATCACGACATTATCGCACCCCTTACTTCCGGTCCCCGCACGATCGTTGCGGCCGACGTGCAGAAAGCATTCGACACAATTCCTCATCGCACCGTAATCCGCGCCGCTGAACGCCTCGGCTTCACCGGTCGCATTCTAAATTTCGTGAAGTCATTCTTAAAAGACCGCCAATTTCAATTCATGGTAGGCGCCACCTCAGGGCCCATCATACACAATGCAACGGGAGTGCCTCAAGGGGCAGTTCTCTCGCCCACCCTCTTTAATATTTCTATGGCCGAGCTTGCCTTCCGACTTGACGAAGTGGAAGGCCTCGGTTTTACAATATACGCTGACGATATCACTTTCTGGACGGCCGGCGCCCCACTAGCTACACAACAGAATACACTTCAACATGCCCTGGACGTGACCTCACAGTTCCTCGAGGACAACGGCATGGCCCTGTCCCCCACTAAAACTAATTACATGATCGTAGCTCGCCGCCAAGGGCGACGTAAAAACTACAGCGACCTATTCAGGCTGTATCTTCACGGAATTACACTCGAACAGCAGCCCAGCCTCAACATCCTGGGCCTCACCATTGATCAAAATGGAGGGACCCAGAGCTGGGTGCGCTCCATTAAAGCCCATTGGAAGCACGGCCTATACATTATCCGTCGTACCACAGGCAAAACCTGGGGTGCTCAGGAAAAGCTCCTGCGTCAGTTGATCCGTTCACTCCTTATTTCTAAGGCTGTGTACGGGTACAACTATCTCCAATTGACTCGTACGCAGGAGCGTACACTTGAAACTCTTAATCACGCAGCCATGCGGGTCATCACTGGCTTGCCCAAAATCACCCCCGTGGCCCAACTCCACTCGGCAGCACAGCTCAACTCCATTAGAGAGATTGCCGCTGAAATGCTCATCAGTCAGAAACTCCGTCTTCAGGGAACCCAGGCCGGCCGGCTTATACTGAGTCACCTGGGAGATGCCGCATTCCAGGTCCCCAGCAACGCCGCTCCTAACCCTCCGTGGGAGGACACGCTACTTGTAAACCTAAAACCACTCCCACAGTCATACGGCCCGAGTGCTGTTAATCGAAAGCGGGCGGCTACAACTCGGCAAATCAAAGCCCTTCTCATATTGGAAGCGGACAAACAAAATTTACTAATTTACACTGATGCTGCCCGAGCGGATGACGGAGAAACCACTGTTGCCTATTACTCACACACCACCCGGCAAACATGCAGCAAAATTGCACCGTACACACCAAGTTCCAAAACTGCAGAGCTCCAAGCAATTCTGTGGGCCATTCAGTCACACTCACATCACCACGGTAGGCGTATGCACATATTCACAGACTCACAGGAGGCAGTGCGAGAGTGCACCTGCCTGACCAGCCGCAATGGAACCGTCCGGGAGCTCCGATCCGTATGTAAATTATTCCGCTCCAATGGGGGCCACATAACAATAACGTGGATACCCGGCCACGCCGACATTCCGGGTAACGAGAAGGCGAACACAGCCGCGAGGGATTTATTACTTACCTTTGAACCCTCTCAAGGCTGTGTCCGCCCCTCCGATCCCAATCCAGCCCAAGTTCCCATGAACCCATTGGAGCGCAGGGAGGCCGCTCGTCTCGCCAGAAAGGCGCGACTTGCTGTTTGTTCTCCTTCCTCAGGAGGAATGTCCCCTCCCGTCTGGATACACTAGATGGGAGAGGATCTGCCTCCGTAAGCTTCATACACAAACGGCACTGACACCAGTGTGGAGGGTCAGATTTCACCGCCCCATTTCTGAGGATGATGTTGGCCCTAGCCCACTCTGCCCCCAGTGCAGAGTGCCGGCGAAGTGCCCTCACATTATATGGGACTGTCCCAAGCACTCCATGCACAGGGCTACACACCTCAATCTAATCCCGGCCAGAGCCGTTTATTGAGAGAGTTTGGCCATACATTGGTTTGAATAGGCGAGCATCTCGGGGCCAACCACAGGCCGCGAAACAGCCCCTAGCGGTGGTCGTGTGCTCTAAATTTGTGACACGACTATACTTCGTTTCACCTTATGTGCGAGCGAAGGCAAAACTGGAAGCGCGAGCACGCAAGCTCCGTGCGTTCAGGCTTTGCTCGAGCGCGCGAACTGGGGAGAAATGCAAAAAGCGCTGGTCTCGCGCTTCTAGCTTTGGCTTCGCTCGCAGATAAAGTGAAACGAAGTATAATTTGAGCCGTGCCGAGCGGAACTCCGCGTCTCAAGACGCTCGCGCACCCCACCCGTTGCACTGCTTTCTTTCAGCCAGTCTCAGGACGCTGTTCTAGCAGTGCAGACAAAGGCATGGGCACGAGCGCGTGGCTTTGGAAAGTGCCTCCTATGCACGATGTCTCGTACAAACAAAAGCGTTTTGCTGAGCTAGGCTCACGCGCCTGTGCCTTTGTCTTCACTGCAGACATTTGTGAGATGGAGTAGAGGTCTCCTGATTGGTCGACGCTGTGTCACAAATTTAGTTTACGCTCTAAGCGTGGGGGGAAGATTCGGCGCTGGCGGCGGCCTTTGCTCCGCCTATTGGCCAAACTCTCCCAATACACGGCTCTGATCCCGGCGAGCTATCGCCCCACAAGTTACGCGGAATGGACATGCCCACACTCCACAAAGCCCCCCGACCACCGGAAACACATTCTTGACTCGCTGCTTGCCTTTGTGCGCACACCGAACCTTCCCCTGTGCATATAATTATCTTTCCTTCCTTAACCTTTCTCTCTGTCCTCTTTGGTCCTATCTTCCCTCCCTAAGCCACCGTTCCAGATGAATACACTTCAAGCGGAACGGCGGTTATTTCATTTTCTGCTAATAAAAAACGTTTCAATCAATCGAGTTGCATGTTCGCAGCTGCGCATGCAGGTCGGGCGCTCGAGGTGGGCTCGGGCCACGGGCTGTTTGCCGCCGATCTCGAGCTAGATCTTCCTCGCACTGCGTCCGCCGCTGCAGGAAGCGGCCAACAGGCGGTGCGAGATACTTATTTTTAAATAAGAAGGCAGGAGTAGGGTGGAAAAAAGCAGCCGACCTCCTATAAAGCCACGCAATCTGTGTAAACAATTTACGAAACTGTTACCAAACATGCTGTTCGACAAAACATGCGAGCACGACCCAGCTGTTTACTCTAAATTACTCTAAATTATTGAAGGCCCAATAGATTATGCTGGGAAGTTTTATATTTATACGAGTATATTTGTCACGTTGAGTCATCATCGGAATGTTCTCGTTTAAAGAAACAGGAACCCCACGGGGGAAAAGGCAATCAGTGCCAGTGCGCCAACATAAATCCATCCTTTCACTACACAGTACACAGGGACCGAGTAAAGAATGCATAATTTCTTTCACAAGCCCTCTATTAGCGGCGAGATGTTTTGGTGGCGCCCTCCTATGGTTCCCCCTTGTGACGTCATTACCTTGCAAACAACAAGTTCGATGGTGTTTGTTATTAGCATGGTGGAAGCTTGAAATCATTGCGCTCTCAAAGGAACACTGCCAACACCGTCAACATTTAAGTTCTTTCATTCCTCTTATTTCCGTCGATGATAAACCCCTTTCTTACGTCATAGTCAGCGTTCGGCCAATCGTGGAAGGCAGAGCCGTTTATACTGAGAGAGTTTGGCCAATGGGCGGAGCTTGTTGGCCGCTAGAACAACCGGATTTCGCGATAACACAATATGGCGTTACTTCTTTGTCTTGTTCATTCCTGAGAAATCGCGTAGAGTTCCTATGAGTCAGAGCCACAATATGGCGGACGGAAGTAGTCATCCCCCGGTTGTCAGACTACGCTGCTGTGGTTGTCAGGCTGTCAAAATCTCCTTTAGAAGGCCAAACTCTCTCAGTATAAACGGCTCTGGTGGAAGGCCGACCACAGCGACGCTTGTGTTCGCTCTCGGGGCTAATACAAGCCTTCACAAGCCCCTCTATACTTGGGCGCCATCTATCCCCGTGTGAGTGAAGCGCGCTCGGTGCGCCGAACATAATGTGGTCGCCGCGTGAGACAGAGAGTCATCACCTAAAGGGCATTACGCACATTAACGTTTGAGAGCGTTTGAGTGCGTTTGACTGCGTTGCGGCTGCGAGAAACCAGGACATCCCTGCTTCTTATGTCGCGTGCCAAGCTATTCCTCTATTTGGATTCAACGCTTCATATTAAGCACAGAAGTGCCGATGACTCGCTTCCGTTTCGCGACGCAACGCACTCAAACGCACTCAAACGCACTCAAACGCTGTCAAACGCGAATGTGTTTAGGGGCCTTTAATGAATTTCTTCCACCGTGGCCTTGGTCCAGCCAACGTTGCACACCGAGAAAAGCGGTAATCTTATTTGATTAAGGCGGCGGTCCGACGGCCCCAACCCTAATACCGGTGGCAGCTCTGCTAACGCTCCTGTTTGCTGTGAAAATGTCGCGTCTGTGCGCGTGTTACGCGTTTCGTTCTTTTTGCAAATAAATTGCCAATTTATCATCACTCTTTTAGTGCAAAATATAATACGCATTTTTCAAAACTTAACGCACAATAAGAAAACAAAAAGTGCAAGTTTTGATATTTTCAAAGAAATACCTCTATGCATTCCAAGTTTCTAGACTTACAATGCATCCAAGACGCGTTCTTATTTTTTTATTGAATAGAAGAAGGACTCGTCTAGTTTCGTTCATACGTGTTTTTGTTAATTAGCACGCTCACATTTTTTTAATATTTATTCAAAAAGAGCCTTTTTTATGTGATTTTGAAGTCTAGTAACTCAGTTTCACATCATAACGCAGCAACGACATTTAAGGGCATGCTTGAGGTAAACATAGGAACTCAGAATACAAAATATTAGAAGTGCAGCGCCAGCCGTTTTCTTGTAAACACAACTTGATTATGGTAAAATTTCTAAGAATTCCCTTAACGCGTTCTCGGTTTTCTCAGACAGCGTTCTGGCATCTGACCTAATTTTTTTTAATTGTATGCTAGAGGAACTGAGCTGGTTCACTAGAAGCGTGATTTTTTCGTATTCATATTCAAATTTGTTTAAAATATGTTTAAATCATGGGACTATTTTGAAGCTCGACTCTGTACGCAAGAAACCGGTTTCAAAGAAGAGGGCAGCTATTAAAGCAACGATTCTTCAATTAGTGCTTTTCTCGTTCTAATTAAAATCACTTTCTATGATTGTAATTTTTTTAAAGCATACTAATTGTCTTAAATAATAAAAAGAACCTATGATGTAGCAGACGACGCGCACTTGCGCCATCTTTTGAAAGGTGGCTGAAATTCGAGGTTGAGAAGTTCAGGAAAAGTGGCGCTGGGGGGATTCTGTCCCTGATGCAGAGGATTCTTTTCTCAAATATTTCCTCGCGCTACTTCCTCGTTCTTGCAATGAGTAAATAATCTTGCAAGAAAAAGAAGAAAAAAACAAGGGTCACGAGCAAGTCTCGAAGAAATGTAGTGCCTATAAATAAGCTATTCAATGCTCCCTGCCATGTTCCGACACCACGAAAGGTTCGAATATTGAGCTCCATATGATGGTGACGACAAAGGGGAATTTCTTTTCCTTCACTCCAAGATTTTTACCCGACATTTTTCTTTTTAAGGTTCCAGCTTTCCAACCGCTCTGGTTCTGTTTTGTTCGCCATTGTGCAGGAGTTTTATATTTTCAGTTTTAACGTTACTCTACTTGTAGAAAACTTACGGAGAGTGTTATGTGTAAACCGCAATGACTGGTCCTCATGGTAAGGCAATAAACAGCCAGTCATCGTGGTTCAAATCTGAGGCTTAGGAAAAGGGTCTAATAAACCCCCTTTCCATGCAGTGCCCTATCAAAAGCGTTGCACATGTGCGAAACCCTCACTACGGTCGTCTTTCTTTGGATTAATTTTTATTTCATTTTTTCAAATAAGAACAATGTCAGACGATCAACTTTCATGGTGTTGGTTTAATAATGCAACGACTCCAGGCTTCCACTTTGCGTTTACACCAACCACGACTCTTTTCCTTTGCAAATAAAGGTCTATTCACACGATGCATCTTGTTGGCGAATCTTGTGTCGCGAAACTAGGTTTCGGGAAACAGATTCCCCGTCTGAACGCGACCGAAAAAGTGGCGCGCCACCGAAAAAAGTGGCGCGTGTTCCTCGCTTCTGGAGCAATTTTTCGCTGAAACCTCGCCGGGGCCTGTCAATCACCCGAAAGAAAAACGCGGACGCTGCCAATGGCCGCTCGACTTCGCTATGACGTCTGACCTTCGAGGAGGAGCGAGCTTTTGGAGGAGTCTGATTTTCGGCCGATTCCGTATCCGAGCCAAAGCCGAAAGAAAACAAACAAACATGGCGAGCGACAAGCGGAGAAGTGGTACAGTGAACTAGAATATAGGGGTAGTGGAAAAAGCGTCGACGGCGCCCCATCGGCCGTGTGAAGCCAGAAGTGTAGACTGCCGCAAGTGGCGCTGTTGTCGAAATCCGGAGGAGATGGCTACTGTAACATGGGATATGTCGTCGCGTACGTTCTCAGATGGTTTCTGTGGTATCTATGGTCGTTTTCGCAATTTAGTTTTGTGAATGTCAAGTGCTTGGCATTGTGATTACATAGGTTCGAGCCTTGTCACTAAGCAATGAAAACGAAGAGAAAGAAGACGGATGCGCATCGCTACGCGCCAGCATGCAAGACTGGTTACCCCGCTCTTCACTACATTGCCCAAGTAAGCTTTAAACATTATTTCACAGACGTTGGAACACTCATAAAGCATACATAGGCCACACTAATGAACCGCTAAGATGAAAAACAGCTACGATTGGCGCGAACTTCCCTGGCAGGCGTGCTCCGGAATCGAACACCAGCGCTACCTGGTGGGTTCTACACGAAGCGCCTCACCTGGAGGCCGGCTATTTTTCCACTACTCCTATTCTAGTTCACTGTAGAAGTGGTGCGTACGGGCGACGAGTCTTGGTCCAACTCGGTTGCAGGTGTGTGAACGGCGCTTTAGCAGTACGGGTTGGTGGCGCGGTGCAGATTCATCAACAGTCGCGACGAGTGCAACACCGCATATAAACATGATGAGTGGGGATAACTTTCTTTATTAGCGGTGCAAAAATGTCCGAAATGCTTTGAGATAATCTGCCTGTTCTTTGACGTTCGCGGTCTTTCCCGGGTTTGGCAGGACTAGTAACCCCAGTGAGCCGAATCTGACGAAGTTCATTGAGTGGTATTAATAAAACAGACTGTCTCTTCACACTGTGCGTACTTCATATCATTTTGATGTGAAACGCTTGGTATTCCTGGTGCAGATGACAAGGTTTGGTGAAATTCTCGTGAGTCAATACGTCACAGGTTTCGCGCGTCAAACTCTACGTGTGAACAGGCCGATTTCGCGAAATCTTGGTTTCGCTAAACTGTGGCGCGTTGAAAAGATGCATCGTGTGAATAAGCCTTAATTATAAGCAGCCAGGTCAGACTTGCTAGAAACAGCGTCTCAGCTGCGACTTTGGGAAAGAAAGCAATGCCAAAACCAGGGCCGGCTTGCTAGAACCAGCGTCTCAGCTGAGACTGGGTGAAAGAAAGCACTGCCAAAGCCAGCGCACGAGCTGAGCGGGACTCAAGCTGCGTCTCAAGACGCTCGCGCACCCCAGCCTTTGCAGTGCTTTCTTTCACCCAGTCTCAGCTGAGACGCCGTTCTAGCAAGCCGGCCCAGCGCTCGAGCTGAGCGGGACTCAAGCCGCGTCTTAAGACAGTCGTGCGCCCAACCTTTTGCAGTGCTTTCTTTCACTCAGTCTCAGCTGAGACGCTGTTCTAGCAAGCCGGTCCAGGATCACAACTCGTGAAGTTTTCTCGCGCTTCTCTTTCGTTTTTCAGAGTCCCCGCAATGAGTATTGCGAAATAAAATCAAGCGAGATGCTCAATGCTGCACTGCCATGTTCTTCCATGACCGGGCTAGAGAGCGGTTTCCTTGTGGTCTTCACTCTCGCCGAGGAGCAATGGAACTTCTTTAGCCGCGTAGGGGAGCGACCGCACAACCATGCCCAACGCCGCCTGAGCTATCCTGAACAACTGTTCCCCGACCAATGCGATTGAAAATGTGTGCAATTATACTTGCTTGAAATAACTGTAGCGAGCAGATTGAAATAAGTTTCGGCTTACAATAATTAAATTCTTGTCTATACAAACTTGTTTCTTAAGGAGACGAAGAGAAAGACGTGTTCCGGATAAGTCCCTGAAGGCAGCTGGCCTCACGACCTGTAGGTCCAATTACTCTAGAAACTTATCCAACTCAACCCCCGAGCAAAGAGGACAACACGGTGAGGAGGACGTGCCTCTCAGAAGGAATTAAAGCACTGTAGGAGCGGTAGCGTTACAGCGACCCCTCCAAGCTGCCGCCGCAGGGAGCTACTACTCCCGGTGCAATGGCCGTAAGAGATCATGCCTGTTCACTCTAGCCTAGGTTGCATACATGTCTGTCTGTCTCAGGGTGAAGACATTCATTGTTGCTCTGAATGTGCCAGCGCGTAACGCTCTCGCGCACTCGGTCCGTGATTTGGGCGGCAAAATGGCGTCTATGCACTAGCCAAAGCTACGGGCTCGAGCTGAGTGACACACGATTGCGCGCACTTCAAAATGCATAAAGAAACGTTTGGGCGGAAAGATGGCTGAGTTGTCACCACTTTATGTGGTCTTCGGTTCAGGCACGTAGCCAGGATTTTGTTTCGGGGGGGGGGGAGGCCCTTATGACAAAATGCTGTATGAGGTGGAGGGGGGAAAGGAGGTCTCAGCAAAATGGAAGATTTCGGGGGACGGCCGGGCCCCATGCCCCCCCCCCCCCCCCCCCTGGCTACGTGCCTGCTTCAGTTCGTTGTCATTTGAAAAGAGAAGACGGTCTTCTACGGTGTTTTTCCATTTGAGCGTGAACGTGCAGACGGCTATAGGAACGTGAAGACTCACTGAACTTTAGATGGTCCAGACCGCTTGGCGGTTCTCCCGTGAACATGTTGTAAAAATAAAAATAAATATTGTGTGCGTGATTTAATAATAATAATATTAATAATCCTTATTTCCAGACATACATGTGTCTGAGGGGCTGCGGCAAAAGAATACAAAAGAAAATTCCGCACAGACACTTTTGATTGCTTACGTGTGGGAATATGAAAGCATTGCAGTCCTTTTGGTGAAAAGTTTTTGATTTATTTTTTCGACATGCGTTATTTTTGCTGACTCGGTGTGTGACGCGCGGGAAACAGCGCGCTCATGTTATACACATGACGTGGCGCCACCTTCTCCCCATTGGCTGCACCGTCACGTGCCCAATGACGCACGCACTTCGACACACCTTTAGTCAGCCAGATGGTTGCGACGGGACGTGTGCAATGACGCACGCACTAGGCACACCTTAGTCAGCCAGGACCTTGGAGCCGCCGTGGAATCGGGGAAGCGTGCCCGTCTCGCACCCCGGAGGCCCGGATTCGATTCCCCTCCAGACCAAAATGTACTAAAGTTTGTTTCGAAAGTCGTTCATTTACTTTGTTTATAGGAACCTTCGTGAAAATCGTGATGTCAATCCGAGCATTTCTGACGTGTTTTTACTCTTTGCGCCGTCGGCCATTTTTGATACCATCGCTTAATCATGCCGCAGCCGCCGCCAGATTTTCGCGTGGTGGGGCAAATACTTTTCTCGCATTAAAAGTCTTCTGACCAGGCCATCAGCCCCTTTTTACAGCATTCAACGGTGTACAGGACCAGTGTCAGTATAAAAATCAATTATGCATAAAATAATAAAATTGCCATCAGCTAAACATCGTAGTTATCATAATTAATATCAACGTCATAAAACGTTTCAAATCGATTTCATTCCCATCGACATCATTGAGATCGCATTAATTAACATACAATGTCAGCGTTACTGTAAAATTCTCCTCCTCTGTTGCAATCAAACAGAAAATATATATAGATCAAGATACATGAAGAGGTTGGTATAGGGAATATTCACTGGCGGCCATAGCTGTGTGGGTGAATGCTGAGCGCGCGCTGATGGCGAGCTTCCACAGTTCTTTTGCAACGTGCATTCCGCACGATCAAGATTGGCGGTCTTAGCAGCCAATTAATGTGAGCTCGTTCTGAGCATGCGCTCTAAATAGCACCCACAAATATGGCGTCCAGTGAATACTCCCTATATCTTTTTTCAACATCAAATTATAAATACACCTAAATAATAATGCAAAAAATATCAAAAGCACCATAAAATGCACTTTGAAATCTGCTACCCACTCGTTAAAGGGACCATGAAGGCAATTTAATTTTTTTTTTAAAAGAAGGTGTTTTCGGAAGCATTGGGGTCCTGGCATGCCACACAATTTTTTCTAGAACTTTGTGACTCTTATTTCTGTACCTGCAAATAAATCTGCGAAACCGAAACAAACATTCAGATTTCTTCCCTTTTTCGCCTCTGGAAGAGAAGTGACGTCAAGGAGCACTGTCGGCAGCGGTAGGA
>JABSTQ010004958.1:0-31280 GCA_013358835.2 Ixodes persulcatus
CTTGAGCACGCTGATGGATGAAGTCACCATTGCAGACACCTTGGGATGCGTTGGCACGGCCTTGCCTTTTCCCTTGGACACTTTCGTGGAAGCCTTATTTGGGCTCTTGAGGGCAGCAGGCGCCGGGGCCCCCGCGGCAGCGGACACTTCTTCGGACATGACCCACTCTAATCGTAAGCACGGTCGAGACTGAAAAAATCGTCGCGATTCGCGAACGAGCGGCTCATTGGCCGAGAGAGAGGCGAGCGCGAACCGCCGGGAGAAGCCCTTCGAAGGTGTCGAATGTTTGTAACCGTGCCGTTTCTAAAATAACAAAGTTGAGAGTCTAATTTTTGCTCGCTTCTGTTCTCTAATTTAGTTCCAGAATATCTTCACAAGTCTGAGTTACTTCAATCGTGAAAAAATTATTTACGGAGCCCCGCGCGTAGGCCCTCGCAAGAAAATCGCCCAAAACAGCATCCAAGAACGAACAAGCGCGCTGATTGGGCGAGCGCGGGGCCGTGGGAGAAGTGTCCAAAGGTAACGAATGTTCATAACCGCGCCGTTTCTAAAATAACGAGGTTGGAGTCTAATTTTTGCTCGATTCTGTGCTCTAACGTAGGCTCCACACTATCCTTACAGGTTTAGATCGCTTCAATCGTGAAATATTATCCTAGAGAGCCACGCGCGCTGGCCCTCGCAAGAAACTCGCCCAAAACAGCATCCAGAATGAACAAGCTCTCTCATTGGCCGAGAGGCCTCGGGGAGAAGCACAACCGCTCGCGCCCCAACAACAACTGGCAGTTGGTCGCTACTCAGGAGTCGAGGTGTGTTGCTGTTTGCTAGCTCTCTCGTTTTATTGTCCCAACTTTTCGGAATGGCCCGTACAAAGCAGACCGCCCGCAAGAGCACGGGAGGAAAAGCACCGCGCAAGCAGCTTGCTACCAAGGCCGCCCGGAAGAGTGCTCCTGCAACCGGTGGAGTCAAGAAGCCGCATCGCTACAGGCCGGGCACGGTCGCGCTGCGTGAGATTCGTCGTTACCAGAAGTCGACTGAGCTGCTCATCCGCAAGCTGCCCTTCCAGAGGCTAGTGCGGGAGATCGCGCAAGATTTCAAGACGGACCTCCGCTTCCAGAGCTCGGCTGTAATGGCCCTGCAGGAGGCCAGCGAGGCCTACTTGGTCGGTCTCTTCGAAGACACCAACCCTTGTGCCATCCACGCCAAGCGGGTAACCATCATGCCTAAGGACATCCAGCTGGCTCGTCGCATCCGCGGTGAACGCGCTTAAGTCTTGTCACTTCTTTGGAAGTGGCAGGCAAAGCCACAAAAACGGCCCTCTTCAGGGCCACATCAGGCATGCTTTTCGGACATGTGTAAAGCGTGCCGACATCCTCCCGTGTCTCAATCTTCCCCTCCGATGCTGACTTGTTTCGAGTGTACGAGTTCAAAAGCTGTGAGTACTTCTTTATTCCGTCTTCTTGAGCTACTTTGCATGGCGCCAAGTTCTCCATTCGCATTTGCTTACAACGATTTTTTTTCTTCATGTGTTTCTTGTCGCGTAAATAAAAAAAGACTAATATGCTTTTCTAAGGTGCTATCGGATGAAATAAATAAAGCAAGAAAGAGAGAACCCTTTTTTCTGGAGACACCACAGGCTTCATGTTTCAGCAATCGGCGAATATCACGATTAGAGATTTGAGCAACGAAAACCTGTAGAGTAATTTTCGCCTTCTGTTTTTGAGGGATGTCCACAACATTTATTGCCCTCTGCCGGTTTCGGGGAAACGCTGCTGCGATTGTAGACTCTTGTAAAAACAGCTTCAACTCCTCTCAAAGCGAGGCAGTCCAGCAGTGGTTTTACGAGTTCAAATAAGAAACATTGCTGGCCTTTGCGCCCGACAGCAAGTCTCGAGGCAATTCGTACACGTGGAACAATGTGGCATTAAACGCAGCGTACATAATATGCATGGGCAGACTGCCTAAGGGTGGCATTCGATGCCTTTAAGTGACGAAGTAGAAACACTGTCGGCATTCCACAAAAAAACTAGAAGGAAACTGAAATGCACATACCAGAGCGTTTAGAGACACGGAAGACTGGCGCACGGAAAAGAGTATCCCGTACTCAAGTCGTGAGTGGTCCTGAAAGGACCGTTTTTCTTTAGCGGATGCCGCGGGATGCCTTACGCCTTCTTCTCGGTCTTCTTGGGAAGCAGGACGGCCTGGATGTTGGGCAAGACACCTCCTTGCGCGATGGTAACGCCGGACAGCAGCTTGTTGAGCTCCTCGTCGTTGCGAATGGCCAGCTGCAGGTGTCGAGGGATGATCCTAGTTTTCTTGTTGTCCCTGGCCGCGTTTCCTGCCAGCTCGAGCACTTCGGCAGCCAGGTACTCGAGTACGGCCGCCAAGTAGACGGGGGCGCCGGCACCAACTCGCTCTGCATAGTTGCCCTTTCGCAGCAGTCGGTGGATCCTTCCCACGGGAAACTGGAGCCCCGCGCGGCTGGAACGGGTCTTGCTCTTGCCCTTTGCCTTGCCCCCTTTTCCGCGCCCAGACATCTTGGTGGAGGTGAGAAGTGGACGACCGAACGAACCAACCAACACTGAGTGACTGAGGGAGTCAGAGCAACCGGCGGACTCTTCCTATACCTCCCATAGGGACTCCAATTGCAGACGGCAGCGCCAAATCTCCCCTAACGGGCGTTGGGTTTCTCCAAGAACAATAAGAAATCAAGAAAACAATACGCGCGCCGTCGTCATGGCAACCGCTTGGTTGTGGAAGAGGGTGTGAGAAGTGTTGTCCCTCCTCTCCCTCTCTCTCACCCTCGGCGACAAGAGGAGGAGGGAGTTCGTTCGGAGTTCGGAGCAGCCTCCGAACTCCGAACGAATTTGCATCCTATTGTCGCTGATGTTGAGAGAAGAGGGAACTGCTCCCATTGCCGCCGTCTCGTTCTTCTATAAAACAAAGTACTAGCAATATCTTTTTTATATAAAAAAAGTGTGTTTACCTTTTTCTGCGAATGTCCGACGCTTCCGAAACGATTGCACTTGACTTTGCGTCGCTCGATTGAGATCGGCTCGGCAACAGTGCATGTTCAGTGACAGCCACTTCTCATTAGATCGTCAATCAATGAATGCAAAGTGCGCCCGGCCGCTGATGTTTCGCAGCTTAAGATGGGCGCACATCGCCAGTCTGAGCACAAGTCCAAACTTCTTTTGCAAGTTCTCTTTTTATTAGATACGTCCTTTATACAGAAAAAAAAAACACAAAAAAACGTGCACTTCACGGTACAAAAAAAAAAGTAACAAGATCTACAGAAAACTACTATTCAAGTATTCACAGCAATGACACATTTAACTTTGCAGTATTTAGCGACAGTGATTCGATCGCCACGGCCTCTCGCAGGTTCCCTCTGCAGCGCGAGCTGCTCCACGCACGTGCTACCAAGCTGCGGTGCTCGAACACCGATCCCCCCCGCACCGCTCATCTTAACATAAATGCCCTGTCCCTACTGGCCTTTTACAATAACTGTACCATAATGAAACATGCACCAGCAAGTTTTCGGCAATCCGAAACTGTATAACGAAAAGCAGCAGCCCGTCTTTACCTTTCATCACTCGGGAACCCAAAGAACTTGGCAGAGCTGTTGCCACCGGAATTAGAGCACCACTGAGTCGAGCAATAGTCAAGGTTCCGTTTGCTCGGCGTACTGGTAGACGCAACGCCACTGTCTACTGCCGCAAACGAAATCCACCACCGCACCGCTGGCAAAGGCGCCGTCGAGCAGCCGACGCAGCCGCGACCACGGCAGCCGACGCGGAACTGTTCTCAACGGTCAAAATACAAAAAAACAACCGACCAATGAGAACAAAGTATTTGAGCGAAACTTTAGCTAACCAAAATATTTGTTTCACCTTACCAGGATAATTTTTGAAATCTGTAAGCAGCAACAATAATATGTATCTCATCCTATTAAATAAATTTTCCGGCGTAAACCGGAAGTTCTTAATAGAATACCAACGGATAAGAGATGGCGCTGAAATAGCTGACCGGAAGTCGCTCGAAGTGTCCGCCGGTTGGTCAGAGCATTGAGAAGCAGGAAATCAAAGCAAGTGCCATTCCTCTCCGCTTGGGGGGCGCTGCAAGAGCAGTTTTCGCCTTCCACTGCCTCTTCTTTACACCACTCCTCTCCCAATTCCCTCTCCCAAAAGTTGCAACTGCTTCCTCATTGGTTCGCGCAGCAACCAATCGCGAAGCTCTCTTTTGGGCACAACCCAATCACAGCGCGCTGTTTCCCGCGCTCTAGAATGCTGGCCAATCGGAGCACATTTTTCAGAATGCTGTAGAAACTTATAAAACAACAGGTAGGTCAACAACTTTTCAGGTTGCCCCAGTTGTTGTTTCGCCATCATTTTGCCAGCGTCAACGTCGATCTTCTCTCGAAGACAAGTCGCGCGAGGATGCCCCCCCAACCGAGCGGAAAAGCAGTGAAGAAGGCGGGCAAGGCACAGAAAAATGTGCGTGCCACCGACAAGAAGAAGAAGAGGCGCAGGAGGAAGGAGAGCTTCAGCATCTACATCTACAAGGTGCTCAAACAGGTCCACCCCGACACCGGAGTGTCCAGCAAAGCCATGTCGATCATGAACAGCTTCGTGAACGACATCTTCGAGCGCATCGCAGCAGAGTCGTCTCGGCTGGCTCACTACAACAAGCGCTCGACCATCACGAGTCGGGAGATCCAGACAGCTGTGAGGCTCCTGCTGCCGGGTGAACTGGCAAAGCATGCGGTGTCCGAGGGCACCAAGGCTGTCACCAAGTACACCAGTTCCAAGTAACAACCAGGAGCTTCCCGGTATCTGCCGACTGACACCCTGTAGTACAAACGGCCCTTTTGAGGGCCATACTCATCCCTGCAAAACGGCCGTCTCTCGATGACTTCCAACTCCCGTGTCTCTTTTCAAGAAATATGTGAGTACCCAGTGCTTGAGAATCTGCATCGCGCCTGTGTGCGTATAATAGGTCATTTCTTTCTTTTTTTTTCTTGTTGTGCAGTCGAAATTGGCTTCTTGTAGTCACAGTCAGATGGTGTTTATTTTGTTTTCGTTTCAGTGAAGATAAAAAAAAAAGCGTATTCTATTCATTTTGGGGGCACGAGTGACCTTAAATATTGTACATCGCTCGCGTATGTGGAAGATTTTCGCGTGGTTTTGAGCCTCTCGCAGCCCATTCTCCAAAGTGTTGTGATTTCCAGATGCAGCCGATTCGTTTTTGCTTTTAGAGCCACGGTTGTTTTAAATAACTTGCTTTTAAATTCGAGTGCTCTTATCCCGTTTGGCTTGGGAAAGTTGTTGATTTGTGTTGTCACTTCACGCTTGGTATCAACTCGAATAGTGGGTCGTTTTCATTGCTTGAAAAAGTGAAGACGGCTAGAAACTTGAAAAAGTGTCTGCCATAAGTCGAGTGCTTGTACCTGCAAGTTGAAATAAAGAAATTGCTCCGTTTCTAGTACTTTATTTATTTATTTTTTTGCACGATTTGCGACAGCGGCACAAACTGGCCGTTTTCGGGTGGCACGTTTTGCTCCTTAACAGACCGAAGGCTTGTTAAAAAGCTTTCGAGTATTACATTTTCTGCCAGCCAAAAAGACTTCATCACGTGTAATAAGCACTTAAAACTGGACACGTTTGTATAAGTGAACATTTTGATTAAACTGTGCTCTTGGGTGACCCAACTTGCTGTCAACCCGGCTCACCATGGCGCTGAATTGCACTGCACACTTCAAAACGGCAGTGATAAGAAGCTTTAATTTTTGTGTGCCGTGAGAAGAGTGCGTCTTGTACAAGTTCCGATAAACAGGTTGCTTCGACGTTTATAAAACTTTTTTTTTAGTCTCATGTGAAAACGGGCCTTCGACTAGCTGCATCGGCGCGAAGCTGAGTACTCCGGAGTGACATGTCTTTCCTCTTTACTTAACGAAAACGAACCTTAATCCCTCTAAAATATATATCTCCTGGAACCTAGAAAAAAAAATGTTTCGTACATGCAACTATGAAGACTAAAAATGGGCCAGGTTTTTAATGCCTATGCTTTGCTAAAGCCATGCATTTCATCAACACACGCTTCCTTCTAGTGCGCAGCCACCTGTCGGCCACAGAACGAAGCTGCCGCCCCGCGGGAATGCTCCCGTTCGTTGGCGGGAGAGGAGGAGGCCGTCGCGGGTTCACTTTGGCGGCCCCGTAGAGCATTGCCGCCAGTCTCTCTTGAAGTAGGCGAACGGTGCGGTCGTGTTTTTTCGTCGTGTCCCTGTTTTTGCAGCAAACATGTCTGGAAGAGGCAAGGGCGGCAAGGGCCTGGGCAAGGGTGGTGCCAAACGCCATCGCAAGGTTCTTCGCGATAACATCCAGGGGATCACCAAGCCTGCAATCCGTCGCCTAGCCCGCCGCGGTGGTGTCAAGCGCATTTCGGGCCTCATCTACGAAGAAACCCGCGGCGTCCTCAAGGTCTTCCTGGAGAACGTCATTCGCGATGCCGTCACCTACACAGAGCACGCCAAGAGGAAGACCGTGACGGCCATGGATGTTGTGTACGCGCTCAAGAGGCAAGGCCGTACGCTCTATGGTTTCGGGGGTTAAGTGGTGCAGCCGTCTCCCCGGGGCTCGTCGGACACCCATCAAAAACGGCCCTTTTCAGGGCCAAACCAGTACGGATCTATCTTGGAAACGGCATTCGATCCCAACACCTCCCTCCCGTGTCTCTGTATTCGTGAAAACATGCACTGCTTTGGGTGAGTGATTCCTCTTTTGTTACGAGTGTTGTTTTGCCGCGGATCTCTACCATTTTGTGCGCAACAGCCGTGTGTTAATTGTACATATCTTCCCACGCAACTCAGGCAACAGTCTAACATTCATTGTGCTCATACCTGCCATCGGCCATACCATGCTGAATACGCCGGTTCTCGTCCGATCACCGAAGCTAAGCAGCATCGGGCTCCGTCAGTACTTGGGAGGGTGACCACCTGGGAACACGGAGTGCTGATGGCATTCTAAGTTTTTGTTCTTGCTACTTTTTTGTGCTGTTTGGAGGGTTGTGTCCGTTTGTACGGATTCATGTATTTTCTAAAAGCTAACAACATTTCTCCTCAGGCGTAAAAAGCATTTTAATATAAATGCAATTCGTCTCTTTCATATTTAGAAAAAAACAGCTTACTTGGAAGTGAGAACTCGGTGTTCCGCACCGTGGCCTGCTGGTTGATTGCACGGTTAAAAACGGTAATAATAAGCAATGCTACAGACTCCTAATTTTGTTTGCCGTGAAATAAGTGCGTGTACAAGACGTACGGAAAGAGAGACTACTTTGAAACAAAAAGTTTTGTTTTTATTCACGCGTGAACTTGGACGTTGGAATCGCGGCCCGATCGCGAAGCCGGCCCCTGCGGCTTCACAAGTTTTCCTTTCTAACGCACCGAAATAATTTTTTATTTTTACCGAAGTGTACATTTTCTGAAAGCTTATAAAATTCTTGAAACGTCGTGAACAAGCATTTTAATATAAATGCAATTCGTCTCTTTCATATTTAGAAAAAACAGCTTACTTGGAAGTGAGAACTCGGTGGTCCGCACCGTGGCCTGCTGGTTGATTGCACGGTTAAAAACGGTAATAATAAGCAATGCTACAGACTCCTAATTTTGTTTGCCGTGAAATAAGTGCGTGTACAAGACGTACGGAAAGAGAGACTACTTTGAAACAAAAAGTTTTGTTTTTATTCACGCGTGAACTTGGACGTTGGAATCGCGGCCCGATCGCGAAGCCGGCCTCTGCTGGCTTCACAAGTTTCCCTTTCTAACGCATCGAAATAATTTTTTATTGTTACCGACGTGTACATTTTCTGAAAGCTTATAAAATTCTTGAAAAGTCGTGAACAAGCATTTTAATATAAATGCAATTATTCTCCTTCATATTTCGATCTAACCGCTTACTTGAAAGACAAATCGAGGTTTCGCGCGCTACGCGCGGATGGTCGTTTGGAAGTTTAAAAACGGTAATAATAAACATAGCCACAGACTCCTAATTTTGTTTGCCGTGAAAGAAGTGCGTGTACAAGACGTACGGAAAGAGAGACTACTTTGAAACAAATAGTTTTGTTTTTATTCTCGCGTGAACTTGGACGTTGGAATCGCGGCCCGATCGCGAAGCCGGCCTCTGCGGCTTCACAAGTTTCCCTTTCTAACGCATCGAAATAATTTTTTATTGTTACCGACGTGTACATTTTCTGAAAGCTTATAAAATTCTTGAAAAGTCGTGAACAAGCATTTTAATATAAATGCAATTATTCTCCTTCATATTTCGATCTAACCGCTTACTTGAAAGACAAATCGAGGTTTCGCGCGCTACGCGCGGATGGTCGTTTGGAAGTTTAAAAACGGTAATAATAAACAATAGCCACAGACTCCTAATTTTGTTTGCCGTGAAAGAAGTGCGTGTACAAGACGTACGGAAAGAGAGACTACTTTGAAACAAAAAGTTTTGTTTTTATTCACGCGTGAACTTGGACGTTGGAATCGCGGCCCGATCGCGAAGCCGGCCTCTGCGGCTTCACAAGTTTCCCTTTCTAACGCATCGAAATAATTTTTTATTGTTACCGACGTGTACATTTTCTGAAAGCTTATAAATTCTTGAAAAGTCGTGAACAAGCATTTTAATATAAATGCAATTATTCTCCTTCATATTTCGATCTAACCGCTTACTTGAAAGACAAATCGAGGTTTCGCGCGCTACGCGCGGATGGTCGTTTGGAAGTTTAAAAACGGTAATAATAAACATAGCCACAGACTCCTAATTTTGTTTGCCGTGAAAGAAGTGCGTCTACAAGACGTACGAAAGAGAGACTACTTTGAAACAAATAGTTTTGTTTTTATTCTCGCGTGAACTTGGACGTTGGAATCGCGGCCCGAGCGCGAAGCCGGCCTCTGCGGCTTCACCCGTTTCCCTTTCTAACGCATCGAAATAATTTTTATTGTTACCGAAGTGTACATTTTCTGAAAGCTTATGAAATTCTTGAAAAGTCGTGAACAAGCATTTTAATATAAATGCAATATTCTCCTTCATATTTCGATCTAACCGCTTACTTGAAAGACAAATCGAGGTTTCGCGCGCTACGCGCGGATGGTCGTTTGGAAGTTTAAAAACGGTAATAATAAACATAGCCACAGACTCCTAATTTTGTTTGCCGTGAAAGAAGTGCGTCGTACAAGACGTACGGAAAGAGAGACTACTTTGAAACAAATAGTTTTGTTTTTATTCTCGCGTGAACTTGGACGTTGGAATCGCGGCCCGAGCGCGAAGCCGGCCTCTGCGGCTTCACAAGTTTCCCTTTCTAACGCATCGAAATAATTTTTTATTGTTACCGAAGTGTACATTTTCTGAAAGCTTATAAATTCTTGAAAAGTCGTGAACAAGCATTTTAATATAAATGCAATTATTCTCCTTCATATTTCGATCTAACCGCTTACTTGAAAGACAAATCGAGGTTTCGCGCGCTACGCGCGGATGGTCGTTTGGAAGTTTAAAAACGGTAATAATAAACATAGCCACAGACTCCTAATTTTGTTTGCCGTGAAAGAAGTGCGTGTACAAGACGTACGGAAAGAGAGACTACTTTGAAACAAATAGTTTTGTTTTTATTCTCGCGTGAACTTGGACGTTGGAATCGCGGCCCGATCGCGAAGCCGGCCTCTGCGGCTTCACAAGTTTCCCTTTCTAACGCATCGAAATAATTTTTTATTGTTACCGAAGTGTACATTTTCTGAAAGCTTATAAAATTCTTGAAAAGTCGTGAACAAGCATTTTAATATAAATGCAATTATTCGCCTTCATATTTCGATCTAACCGCTTACTTGAAAGACAAATCGAGGTTTCGCGCGCTACGCGCGGATGGTCGTTTGGAAGTTTAAAAACGGTAATAATAAACATAGCCACAGACTCCTAATTTTGTTTGCCGTGAAAGAAGTGCGTGTACAAGACGTACGGAAAGAGAGACTACTTTAAAACAAATAGTTTTGCTTTTATTCTCGCGTGAACTTGGACGTTGGAATCGCGGCCCGAGCGCATAGCCGGCCTCTGCGGCTTCACCCGTTTCCTTTTCTAACGCCCCGAAATAATTTTTTAGTGTAGCCGAAGTATATATTTTCCGAAGGCTAATGAAATGGCTCGTTAAATGTAAGAGAAAAAAATCATGCTGGTAACAGCTGTGCAGTGAACAAACCAGATGCATGTCTACAGTTGATTCCAAGAATGCTTCGTGCACATTGAAAAAAAGCAGAAATCAGCTTACCGAGGCTGGGAGTATAACAGAGAAGTGGCGAGAGACACGGGAGCTGCATGCCACGCAAGTGCATATCCCACGATATGCAAATTAATTATGGCCCTGATGAGGGCCGTTTTGTGTTTTGCTCTGCATATCCAAGAGAAGACCTATTTCTTGGAAGAAGCCTTCTTTGCAGCCGGCTTCTTGGCAGGGGTCTTTTTTGCTGCCTTGGGTTTCTTGGGGCTTTTAGGTGCTGCAGCCTTCTTCTCTGCCTTTGGTTTTTTCGGCTTGGCCGACTTGGGCTTGGCCGACTTGGCCCTCTTTGCGGGCGACTTCTTGGCACTCAAGGGCTTCTTCTTCCTGGCCGCACTGGCAGCTGCCGAGGCTGGGCGCTTCTTTGCAGCACCGGTGTCCTTCTTGGGCTTCCTGGCAGCAGGTGATGGCTTGTCGGACTTGGCTGACAGCTTGAACGATCCGGTAGCTCCCTTGCCCTTGGTCTGCACCAATGCTCCCGCAGCCACGGCAGACTTGAGATACTTGCGGATGAAAGGAGACAGCTTCTCGACATCCACCTTGTAGTTGGCAGACATGTACTTCTTGATGGCTTGCAGAGATGAACCACCACGTTCCTTGAGCGCGCTGATGGATGAAGTCACCATTGCAGACACCTTGGGATGCGTTGGCACGGCCTTTGCCTTTCCCTTGGACACTTTCGTGGAAGCCTTTTTGGGGCTCTTGAGGGCAGCAGGGGCCGGGGCCCCCGCGGCAGCGGACACTTCTTCGGACATGACCCACTCTAATCGTAAGCACGGTCGAGACTGAAAAAAATCGTCGCGATTCGCGAACGAGCGGCTCATTGGCCGAGAGAGAGGCGAGCGCGAACCGCCGGGAGAAGCCCTTCGAAGGTGTCGAATGTTTGTAACCGTGCCGTTTCTAAAATAACAAAGTTGAGAGTCTAATTTTTGCTCGCTTCTGTTCTCTAATTTAGGTTCCAGAATATCTTCACAAGTCTGAGTTACTTCAATCGTGAAAAAATTATTTTACGGAGCCCCGCGCGTAGGCCCTCGCAAGAAAATCGCCCAAAACAGCATCCAAGAACGAACAAGCGCGCTGATTGGGCGAGCGCGGGCCGTGGGAGAAGTCGTCCAAAGGTAACGAATGTTCATAACCGCGCCGTTTCTAAAATAACGAGGTTGGGAGTCTAATTTTTGCTCGATTCTGTGCTCTAACGTAGGCTCCACACTATCCTTACAGGTTTAGATCGCTTCAATCGTGAAATATTATCCTAGAGAGCCACGCGCGCTGGCCCTCGCAAGAAACTCGCCCAAAACAGCATCCAGAATGAACAAGCTCTCTCATTGGCCGAGAGGCCTCGGGGAGAAGCACAACCGCTCGCGCCCCAACAACAACTGGCAGTTGGTCGCTACTCAGGAGTCGAGGTGTGTTGCTGTTTGCTAGCTCTCTCGTTTTATTGTCCCAACTTTTCGGAATGGCCCGTACAAAGCAGACCGCCCGCAAGAGCACGGGAGGAAAAGCACCGCGCAAGCAGCTTGCTACCAAGGCCGCCCGGAAGAGTGCTCCTGCAACCGGTGGAGTCAAGAAGCCGCATCGCTACAGGCCGGGCACGGTCGCGCTGCGTGAGATTCGTCGTTACCAGAAGTCGACTGAGCTGCTCATCCGCAAGCTGCCCTTCCAGAGGCTAGTGCGGGAGATCGCGCAAGATTTCAAGACGGACCTCCGCTTCCAGAGCTCGGCTGTAATGGCCCTGCAGGAGGCCAGCGAGGCCTACTTGGTCGGTCTCTTCGAAGACACCAACCTTTGTGCCATCCACGCCAAGCGGGTAACCATCATGCCTAAGGACATCCAGCTGGCTCGTCGCATCCGCGGTGAACGCGCTTAAGTCTTGTCACTTCTTTGGAAGTGGCAGGCAAAGCCACAAAAACGGCCCTCTTCAGGGCCACATCAGGCATGCTTTTCGGACATGTGTAAAGCGTGCCGACATCCTCCCGTGTCTCAATCTTCCCCTCCGATGCTGACTTGTTTCGAGTGTACGAGTTCAAAAGCTGTGAGTACTTCTTTATTCCGTCTTCTTGAGCTACTTTGCATGGCGCCAAGTTCTCCATTCGCATTTGCTTACAACGATTTTTTTCTTCATGTGTTTCTTGTCGCGTAAATAAAAAAAGACTAATATGCTTTTCTAAGGTGCTATCGGATGAAATAAATAAAGCAAGAAAGAGAGAACCCTTTTTCTGGAGACACCACAGGCTTCATGTTTCAGCAATCGGCGAATATCACGATTAGAGATTTGAGCAACGAAAACCTGTAGAGTAATTTTCGCCTTCTGTTTTTGAGGGATGTCCACAACATTTATTGCCCTCTGCCGGTTTCGGGGAAACGCTGCTGCGATTGTAGACTCTTGTAAAAACAGCTTCAACTCCTCTCAAAGCGAGGCAGTCCAGCAGTGGTTTTACGAGTTCAAATAAGAAACATTGCTGGCCTTTGCGCCCGACAGCAAGTCTCGAGGCAATTCGTACACGTGGAACAATGTGGCATTAAACGCAGCGTACATAATATGCATGGGCAGACTGCCTAAGGGTGGCATTCGATGCCTTTAAGTGACGAAGTAGAAACACTGTCGGCATTCCACAAAAAAACTAGAAGGAAACTGAAATGCACATACCAGAGCGTTTAGAGACACGGAAGACTGGCGCACGGAAAAGAGTATCCCGTACTCAAGTCGTGAGTGGTCCTGAAAAGGACCGTTTTTCTTTAGCGGATGCCGCGGGATGCCTTACGCCTTCTTCTCGGTCTTCTTGGGAAGCAGGACGGCCTGGATGTTGGGCAAGACACCTCCTTGCGCGATGGTAACGCCGGACAGCAGCTTGTTGAGCTCCTCGTCGTTGCGAATGGCCAGCTGCAGGTGTCGAGGGATGATCCTAGTTTTCTTGTTGTCCCTGGCCGCGTTTCCTGCCAGCTCGAGCACTTCGGCAGCCAGGTACTCGAGTACGGCCGCCAAGTAGACGGGGGCGCCGGCACCAACTCGCTCTGCATAGTTGCCCTTTCGCAGCAGTCGGTGGATCCTTCCCACGGGAAACTGGAGCCCCGCGCGGCTGGAACGGGTCTTGCTCTTGCCCTTTGCCTTGCCCCCTTTTCCGCGCCCAGACATCTTGGTGGAGGTGAGAAGTGGACGACCGAACGAACCAACCAACACTGAGTGACTGAGGGAGTCAGAGCATTGAGAAGCAGGAAATCAAAGCAAGTGCCATTCCTCTCCGCTTGGGGGGCGCTGCAAGAGCAGTTTTCGCCTTCCACTGCCTCTTCTTTACACCACTCCTCTCCCAATTCCCTCTCCCAAAAGTTGCAACTGCTTCCTCATTGGTTCGCGCAGCAACCAATCGCGAAGCTCTCTTTTGGGCACAACCCAATCACAGCGCGCTGTTTCCCGCGCTCTAGAATGCTGGCCAATCGGAGCACATTTTTCAGAATGCTGTAGAAACTTATAAAACAACAGGTAGGTCAACAACTTTTCAGGTTGCCCCAGTTGTTGTTTCGCCATCATTTTGCCAGCGTCAACGTCGATCTTCTCTCGAAGACAAGTCGCGCGAGGATGCCCCCCCAACCGAGCGGAAAAGCAGTGAAGAAGGCGGGCAAGGCACAGAAAAATGTGCGTGCCACCGACAAGAAGAAGAAGAGGCGCAGGAGGAAGGAGAGCTTCAGCATCTACATCTACAAGGTGCTCAAACAGGTCCACCCCGACACCGGAGTGTCCAGCAAAGCCATGTCGATCATGAACAGCTTCGTGAACGACATCTTCGAGCGCATCGCAGCAGAGTCGTCTCGGCTGGCTCACTACAACAAGCGCTCGACCATCACGAGTCGGGAGATCCAGACAGCTGTGAGGCTCCTGCTGCCGGGTGAACTGGCAAAGCATGCGGTGTCCGAGGGCACCAAGGCTGTCACCAAGTACACCAGTTCCAAGTAACAACCAGGAGCTTCCCGGTATCTGCCGACTGACACCCTGTAGTACAAACGGCCCTTTTGAGGGCCATACTCATCCCTGCAAAACGGCCGTCTCTCGATGACTTCCAACTCCCGTGTCTCTTTTCAAGAAATATGTGAGTACCCAGTGCTTGAGAATCTGCATCGCGCCTGTGTGCATATAATAGGTCATTTCTTTCTTTTTTTTTTCTTGTTGTGCAGTCGAAATTGGCTTCTTGTAGTCACAGTCGGATGGTGTTTATTTTGTTTTCGTTTCAGTGAAGAAAAAAAAAAGCGTATTCTATTCATTTTGGGGGCACGAGTGACCTTAAATATTGTACATCGCTCGCGTATGTAGAAGATTTTCGCGTGGTTTTGAGCCTCTGGCAGCCCATTCTCCAAAGTGTTGTGATTTCCAGATGCAGCCGATTCGTTTTTGCTTTTAGAGCCACGGTTGTTTTAAATAACTTGCTTTTAAATTCGAGTGCTCTTATCCCGTTTGGCTTGGGAAAGTTGTTTATTTGTGTTGTCACTTCACGCTTGGTATCAACTCGAATAGTGGGTCGTTTTCATTGCTTGAAAAAGTGAAGACGGCTAGAAACTTGAAAAAGTGTCTGCCATAAGTCGAGTGCTTGTACCTGCAAGTTGAAATAAAGAAATTGCTCCGTTTCTAGTACTTTATTTATTTATTTTTTTGCACGATTTGCGACAGCGGCACAAACTGGCCGTTTTCGGGTGGCACGTTTTGCTCCTTAACAGACCGAAGGCTTGTTAAAAAGCTTTCGAGTATTACATTTTCTGCCAGCCAAAAAGACTTCATCACGTGTAATAAGCACTTAAAACTGGACACGTTTGTATAAGTGAACATTTTGATTAAACTGTGTTCTTGGGTGACCCAACTTGCTGTCAACCCGGCTCACCATGGCGCTGAATTGCACTGCACACTTCAAAACGGCAGTGATAAGAAGCTTTAATTTTTGTGTGCCGTGAGAAGAGTGCGTCTTGTACTCATGTGAAAACGGGCCTTCGACTAGCTGCATCGGCGCGAAGCTGAGTACTCCGGAGTGACATGTCTTTCCTCTTTACTTAACGAAAACGAACCTTAATCCCTCTAAAATATATATCTCCTGGAACCTAGAAAAAAAAATGTTTCGTACATGCAACTATGAAGACTAAAAATGGGCCAGGTTTTTAATGCCTATGCTTTGCTAAAGCCATGCATTTCATCAACACACGCTTCCTTCTAGTGCGCAGCCACCTGTCGGCCACAGAACGAAGCTGCCGCCCCGCGGGAATGCTCCCATTCGTTGGCGGGAGAGGAGGAGGCCGTCGCGGGTTCACTTTGGCGGCCCCGTAGAGCATTGCCGCCAGTCTCTCTTGAAGTAGGCGAACGGTGCGGTCGTGTTTTTTCGTCGTGTCCCTGTTTTTGCAGCAAACATGTCTGGAAGAGGCAAGGGCGGCAAGGGCCTGGGCAAGGGTGGTGCCAAACGCCATCGCAAGGTTCTTCGCGATAACATCCAGGGGATCACCAAGCCTGCAATCCGTCGCCTAGCCCGCCGCGGTGGTGTCAAGCGCATTTCGGGCCTCATCTACGAAGAGACCCGCGGCGTCCTCAAGGTCTTCCTGGAGAACGTCATTCGCGATGCCGTCACCTACACAGAGCACGCCAAGAGGAAGACCGTGACGGCCATGGATGTTGTGTACGCGCTCAAGAGGCAAGGCCGTACGCTCTATGGTTTCGGGGGTTAAGTGGTGCAGCCGTCTCCCCGGGGCTCGTCGGACACCCATCAAAAACGGCCCTTTTCAGGGCCAAACCAGTACGGATCTATCTTGGAAACGGCATTCGATCCCAACACCTCCCTCCCGTGTCTCTGTATTCGTGAAAACATGCACTGCTTTGGGTGAGTGATTCCTCTTTTGTTACGAGTGTTGTTTTGCCGCGGATCTCTACCATTTTGTGCGCAACAGCCGTGTGTTAATTGTACATATCTTCCCACGCAACTCAGGCAACAGTCTAACATTCATTGCGCTCATACCTGCCATCGGCCATACCATGCTGAATACGCCGGTTCTCGTCCGATCACCGAAGCTAAGCAGCATCGGGCTCCGTCAGTACTTGGGAGGGTGACCACCTGGGAACACGGAGTGCTGATGGCATTCTAAGTTTTTGTTCTTGCTACTTTTTTGTGCTGTTTGGAGGGTTGTGTCCGTTTGTACGGATTCATGTATTTTCTAAAAGCTAACAACATTTCTCCTCAGGCGTAAAAAGCATTTTAATATAAATGCAATTCGTCTCTTTCATATTTAGAAAAAAACAGCTTACTTGGAAGTGAGAACTCGGTGTTCCGCACCGTGGCCTGCTGGTTGATTGCACGGTTAAGAACGGTAATAATAAACAAAGCCACAGACTCCTAATTTTGTTTGCCGTGAGAATAAGTGCGTGTACAAGTACGTACGGAAAGAGAGACTACTTTGAAACAAAAAGTTTTGTTTTTATTCACGCGTGAACTTGGACGTTGGAATCGCGGCCCGATCGCGAAGCCGGCCCCTGCGGCTTCACAAGTTTTCCTTTCTAACGCACCGAAATAATTTTTTATTTTTACCGAAGTGTACATTTTCTGAAAGCTTATAAAATTCTTGAAACGTCGTGAACAAGCATTTTAATATAAATGCAATTCGTCTCTTTCATATTTAGAAAAAACAGCTTACTTGGAAGTGAGAACTCGGTGGTCCGCACCGTGGCCTGCTGGTTGATTGCACGGTTAAAAACGGTAATAATAAGCAATGCTACAGACTCCTAATTTTGTTTGCCGTGAAAGAAGTGCGTGTACAAGACGTACGGAAAGAGAGACTACTTTGAAACAAATAGTTTTGTTTTTATTCTCGCGTGAACTTGGACGTTGGAATCGCGGCCCGATCGCGAAGCCGGCCTCTGCGGCTTCACAAGTTTCCCTTTCTAACGCATTGAAATAATTTTTTATTGTTACCGACGTGTACATTTTCTGAAAGCTTATAAAATTCTTGAAAAGTCGTGAACAAGCATTTTAATATAAATGCAATTATTCTCCTTCATATTTCGATCTAACCGCTTACTTGAAAGACAAATCGAGGTTTCGCGCGCTACGCGCGGATGGTCGTTTGGAAGTTTAAAAACGGTAATAATAAACAATGCTACAGACTCCTAATTTTGTTTGCCGTGAAAGAAGTGCGTGTACAAGACGTACGGAAAGAGAGACTACTTTGAAACAAATAGTTTTGTTTTTATTCTCGCGTGAACTTGGACGTTGGAATCGCGGCCCGATCGCGAAGCCGGCCTCTGCGGCTTCACAAGTTTCCCTTTCTAACGCATCGAAATAATTTTTTATTGTTACCGAAGTGTACATTTTCTGAAAGCTTATGAAATTCTTGAAAAGTCGTGAACAAGCATTTTAATATAAATGCAATTATTCTCCTTCATATTTCGATCTAACCGCTTACTTGAAAGACAAATCGAGGTTTCGCGCGCTACGCGCGGATGGTCGTTTGGAAGTTTAAAAACGGTAATAATAAACATAGCCACAGACTCCTAATTTTGTTTGCCGTGAAAGAAGTGCGTGTACAAGACGTACGGAAAGAGAGACTACTTTGAAACAAATAGTTTTGTTTTTATTCTCGCGTGAACTTGGACGTTGGAATCGCGGCCCGATCGCGAAGCCGGCCTCTGCGGCTTCACAAGTTTCCCTTTCTAACGCATCGAAATAATTTTTATTGTTACCGAAGTGTACATTTTCTGAAAGCTTATGAAATTCTTGAAAAGTCGTGAACAAGCATTTTAATATAAATGCAATTATTCTCCTTCATATTTCGATCTAACCGCTTACTTGAAAGACAAATCGAGGTTTCGCGCGCTACGCGCGGATGGTCGTTTGGAAGTTTAAAAACGGTAATAATAAACATAGCCACAGACTCCTAATTTTGTTTGCCGTGAAAGAAGTGCGTGTACAAGACGTACGGAAAGAGAGACTACTTTGAAACAAATAGTTTTGTTTTTATTCTCGCGTGAACTTGGACGTTGGAATCGCGGCCCGATCGCGAAGCCGGCCTCTGCGGCTTCACAAGTTTCCCTTTCTAACGCATCGAAATAATTTTTTATTGTTACCGAAGTGTACATTTTCTGAAAGCTTATGAAATTCTTGAAAAGTCGTGAACAAGCATTTTAATATAAATGCAATTATTCTCCTTCATATTTCGATCTAACCGCTTACTTGAAAGACAAATCGAGGTTTCGCGCGCTACGCGCGGATGGTCGTTTGGAAGTTTAAAAACGGTAATAATAAACATAGCCACAGACTCCTAATTTTGTTTGCCGTGAAAGAAGTGCGTGTACAAGACGTACGGAAAGAGAGACTACTTTGAAACAAATAGTTTTGTTTTTATTCTCGCGTGAACTTGGACGTTGGAATCGCGGCCCGATCGCGAAGCCGGCCTCTGCGGCTTCACAAGTTTCCCTTTCTAACGCATCGAAATAATTTTTTATTGTTACCGAAGTGTACATTTTCTGAAAGCTTATGAAATTCTTGAAAAGTCGTGAACAAGCATTTTAATATAAATGCAATTATTCTCCTTCATATTTCGATCTAACCGCTTACTTGAAAGACAAATCGAGGTTTCGCGCGCTACGCGCGGATGGTCGTTTGGAAGTTTAAAAACGGTAATAATAAACATAGCCACAGACTCCTAATTTTGTTTGCCGTGAAAGAAGTGCGTGTACAAGACGTACGGAAAGAGAGACTACTTTGAAACAAATAGTTTTGTTTTTATTCTCGCGTGAACTTGGACGTTGGAATCGCGGCCCGATCGCGAAGCCGGCCTCTGCGGCTTCACAAGTTTCCCTTTCTAACGCATCGAAATAATTTTTTATTGTTACCGAAGTGTACATTTTCTGAAAGCTTATGAAATTCTTGAAAAGTCGTGAACAAGCATTTTAATATAAATGCAATTATTCTCCTTCATATTTCGATCTAACCGCTTACTTGAAAGACAAATCGAGGTTTCGCGCGCTACGCGCGGATGGTCGTTTGGAAGTTTAAAAACGGTAATAATAAACATAGCCACAGACTCCTAATTTTGTTTGCCGTGAAAGAAGTGCGTGTACAAGACGTACGGAAAGAGAGACTACTTTGAAACAAATAGTTTTGTTTTTATTCTCGCGTGAACTTGGACGTTGGAATCGCGGCCCGATCGCGAAGCCGGCCTCTGCGGCTTCACAAGTTTCCCTTTCTAACGCATCGAAATAATTTTTTATTGTTACCGAAGTGTACATTTTCTGAAAGCTTATGAAATTCTTGAAAAGTCGTGAACAAGCATTTTAATATAAATGCAATTATTCTCCTTCATATTTCGATCTAACCGCTTACTTGAAAGACAAATCGAGGTTTCGCGCGCTACGCGCGGATGGTCGTTTGGAAGTTTAAAAACGGTAATAATAAACATAGCCACAGACTCCTAATTTTGTTTGCCGTGAAAGAAGTGCGTGTACAAGACGTACGGAAAGAGAGACTACTTTGAAACAAATAGTTTTGTTTTTATTCTCGCGTGAACTTGGACGTTGGAATCGCGGCCCGATCGCGAAGCCGGCCTCTGCGGCTTCACAAGTTTCCCTTTCTAACGCATCGAAATAATTTTTTATTGTTACCGAAGTGTACATTTTCTGAAAGCTTATGAAATTCTTGAAAAGTCGTGAACAAGCATTTTAATATAAATGCAATTATTCTCCTTCATATTTCGATCTAACCGCTTACTTGAAAGACAAATCGAGGTTTCGCGCGCTACGCGCGGATGGTCGTTTGGAAGTTTAAAAACGGTAATAATAAACATAGCCACAGACTCCTAATTTTGTTTGCCGTGAAAGAAGTGCGTGTACAAGACGTACGGAAAGAGAGACTACTTTGAAACAAATAGTTTTGTTTTTATTCTCGCGTGAACTTGGACGTTGGAATCGCGGCCCGATCGCGAAGCCGGCCTCTGCGGCTTCACAAGTTTCCCTTTCTAACGCATCGAAATAATTTTTATTGTTACCGAAGTGTACATTTTCTGAAAGCTTATAAATTCTTGAAAAGTCGTGAACAAGCATTTTAATATAAATGCAATTATTCTCCTTCATATTTCGATCTAACCGCTTACTTGAAAGACAAATCGAGGTTTCGCGCGCTACGCGCGGATGGTCGTTTGGAAGTTTAAAAACGGTAATAATAAACATAGCCACAGACTCCTAATTTTGTTTGCCGTGAAAGAAGTGCGTGTACAAGACGTACGGAAAGAGAGACTACTTTAAAACAAATAGTTTTGCTTTTATTCTCGCGTGAACTTGGACGTTGGAATCGCGGCCCGAGCGCATAGCCGGCCTCTGCGGCTTCACCCGTTTCCTTTTCTAACGCCCCGAAATAATTTTTTAGTGTAGCCGAAGTATATATTTTCCGAAGGCTAATGAAATGGCTCGTTAAATGTAAGAGAAAAAAATCATGCTGGTAACAGCTGTGCAGTGAACAAACCAGATGCATGTCTACAGTTGATTCCAAGAATGCTTCGTGCACATTGAAAAAAAGCAGAAATCAGCTTACCGAGGCTGGGAGTATAACAGAGAAGTGGCGAGAGACACGGGAGCTGCATGCCACGCAAGTGCATATCCCACGATATGCAAATTAATTATGGCCCTGATGAGGGCCGTTTTGTGTTTTGCTCTGCATATCCAAGAGAAGACCTATTTCTTGGAAGAAGCCTTCTTTGCAGCCGGCTTCTTGGCAGGGGTCTTTTTTGCTGCCTTGGGTTTCTTGGGGCTTTTAGGTGCTGCAGCCTTCTTCTCTGCCTTTGGTTTTTTCGGCTTGGCCGACTTGGGCTTGGCCGACTTGGCCCTCTTTGCGGGCGACTTCTTGGCACTCCAGGGCTTCTTCTTCCTGGCCGCACTGGCAGCTGCCGAGGCTGGGCGCTTCTTTGCAGCACCGGTGTCCTTCTTGGGCTTCCTGGCAGCAGGTGATGGCTTGTCGGACTTGGCTGACAGCTTGAACGATCCGGTAGCTCCCTTGCCCTTGGTCTGCACCAATGCTCCCGCAGCCACGGCAGACTTGAGATACTTGCGGATGAAAGGAGACAGCTTCTCGACAGTCCACCTTGTAGTTGGCAGACATGTACTTCTTGATGGCTTGCAGAGATGAACCACCACGTTCCTTGAGCGCGCTGATGGATGCAGTCACCATTGCAGACACCTTGGGATGCGTTGGCACGGCCTTTGCCTTTCCCTTGGACACTTTCGTGGAAGCCTTTTTGGGGCTCTTGAGGGCAGCAGGGGCCGGGGCCCCCGCGGCAGCGGACACTTCTTCGGACATGACCCACTCTAATCGTAAGCACGGTCGAGACTGAAAAAAATCGTCGCGATTCGCGAACGAGCGGCTCATTGGCCGAGAGAGAGGCGAGCGCGAACCGCCGGGAGAAGCCCTTCGAAGGTGTCGAATGTTTGTAACCGTGCCGTTTCTAAAATAACAAAGTTGGGAGTCTAATTTTTGCTCGCTTCTGTTCTCTAATTAGGTTCCACAATATCTTCACAAGTCTGAGTTACTTCAATCGTGAAAAAATTATTTTACGGAGCCCCGCGCGTAGGCCCTCGCAAGAAAATCGCCCAAAACAGCATCCAAGAACGAACAAGCGCGCTGATTGGGCGAGAGGCGAGCGCGGGCCGTGGGAGAAGTCGTCCAAAGGTAACGAATGTTCATAACCGCGCCGTTTCTAAAATAACGAGGTTGGGAGTCTAATTTTTGCTCGATTCTGTGCTCTAACGTAGGCTCCACACTATCCTTACAGGTTTAGATCGCTTCAATCGTGAAATATTATCCTAGAGAGCCACGCGCGCTGGCCCTCGCAAGAAACTCGCCCAAAACAGCATCCAGAATGAACAAGCTCTCTCATTGGCCGAGAGGCCTCGGGGAGAAGCACAACCGCTCGCGCCCACAACAACTGGCAGTTGGTCGCTACTCAGGAGTCGAGGTGTGTTGCTGTTTGCTAGCTCTCTCGTTTTATTGTCCCAACTTTTCGGAATGGCCCGTACGAAGCAGACCGCCCGCAAGAGCACGGGAGGAAAAGCACCGCGCAAGCAGCTTGCTACCAAGGCCGCCCGGAAGAGTGCTCCTGCAACCGGTGGAGTCAAGAAGCCGCATCGCTACAGGCCGGGCACGGTCGCGCTGCGTGAGATTCGTCGTTACCAGAAGTCGACTGAGCTGCTCATCCGCAAGCTGCCCTTCCAGAGGCTAGTGCGGGAGATCGCGCAAGATTTCAAGACGGACCTCCGCTTCCAGAGCTCGGCTGTAATGGCCCTGCAGGAGGCCAGCGAGGCCTACTTGGTCGGTCTCTTCGAAGACACCAACCTTTGTGCCATCCACGCCAAGCGGGTAACCATCATGCCTAAGGACATCCAGCTGGCTCGTCGCATCCGCGGTGAACGCGCTTAAGTCTTGTCAGCTTCTTTGGAAGTGGCAGGCAAAGCCACAAAAACGGCCCTCTTCAGGGCCACATCAGGCATGCTTTTCGGACATGTGTAAAGCGTGCCGACATCCTCCCGTGTCTCAATCTTCCCCTCCGATGCTGACTTGTTTCGAGTGTACGAGTTCAAAAGCTGTGAGTACTTCTTTATTCCGTCTTCTTGAGCTAGTTTGCATGGCGCCAAGTTCTCCATTCGCAGTTGCTTACAACGATTTTTTCTTCATGTGTTTCTTGTCGCGTAAATAAAAAAAGACTAATATGCTTTTCTAAGGTGCTATCGGATGAAATAAATAAAGCAAGAAAGAGAGAAACCTTTTTTGGAGACACCACAGGCTTCATGTTTCAGCAATCGGCGAATATCACGATTAGAGATTTGAGCAACGAAAACCTGTAGAGTAATTTTCGCCTTCTGTTTTTGAGGGATGTCCACAACATTTATTGCCCTCTGCCGGTTTCGGGGAAACGCTGCTGCGATTGTAGACTCTTGTAAAAACAGCTTCAAATCCTCTCAAAGCGAGGCAGTCCAGCAGTGGTTTTACGAGTTCAAATAAGAAACATTGCTGGCCTTTGCGCCCGACAGCAAGTCTCGAGGCAATTCGTACACGTGGAACAATGTGGCATTAAACGCAGCGTACATAATATGCATGGGCAGACTGCCTAAGGGTGGCATTCGATGCCTTTAAGTGACGAAGTAGAAACACTGTCGGCATTCCACAAAAAAACTAGAAGGAAACTGAAATGCACATACCAGAGCGTTTAGAGACACGGAAGACTGGCGCACGGAAAAGAGTATCCCGTACTCAAGTCGTGAGTGGTCCTGAAAAGGACCGTTTTTCTTTAGCGGATGCCGCGGGATGCCTTACGCCTTCTTCTCGGTCTTCTTGGGAAGCAGGACGGCCTGGATGTTGGGCAAGACACCTCCTTGCGCGATGGTAACGCCGGACAGCAGCTTGTTGAGCTCCTCGTCGTTGCGAATGGCCAGCTGCAGGTGTCGAGGGATGATCCTAGTTTTCTTGTTGTCCCTGGCCGCGTTTCCTGCCAGCTCGAGCACTTCGGCAGCCAGGTACTCGAGTACGGCCGCCAAGTAGACGGGGGCGCCGGCACCAACTCGCTCTGCGTAGTTGCCCTTTCGCAGCAGTCGGTGGATCCTTCCCACGGGAAACTGGAGCCCCGCGCGGCTGGAACGGGTCTTGCTCTTGCCCTTTGCCTTGCCCCCTTTTCCGCGCCCAGACATCTTGGTGGAGGTGAGAAGTGGACGACCGAACGAACCAACCAACACTGAGTGACTGAGGGAGTCAGAGCATTGAGAAGCAGGAAATCAAAGCAAGTGCCATTCCTCTCCGCTTGGGGGGCGCTGCAAGAGCAGTTTTCGCCTTCCACTGCCTCTTCTTTACACCACTCCTCTCCCAATTCCCTCTCCCAAAAGTTGCAACTGCTTCCTCATTGGTTCGCGCAGCAACCAATCGCGAAGCTCTCTTTTGGGCACAACCCAATCACAGCGCGCTGTTTCCCGCGCTCTAGAATGCTGGCCAATCGGAGCACATTTTTCAGAATGCTGTAGAAACTTATAAAACAACAGGTAGGTGTCAACTTTTCAGGTTGCCCCAGTTGTTGTTTCGCCATCATTTTGCCAGCGTCAACGTCGATCTTCTCTCGAAGACAAGTCGCGCGAGGATGCCCCCCCAACCGAGCGGAAAAGCAGTGAAGAAGGCGGGCAAGGCACAGAAAAATGTGCGTGCCACCGACAAGAAGAAGAAGAGGCGCAGGAGGAAGGAGAGCTTCAGCATCTACATCTACAAGGTGCTCAAACAGGTCCACCCCGACACCGGAGTGTCCAGCAAAGCCATGTCGATCATGAACAGCTTCGTGAACGACATCTTCGAGCGCATCGCAGCAGAGTCGTCTCGGCTGGCTCACTACAACAAGCGCTCGACCATCACGAGTCGGGAGATCCAGACAGCTGTGAGGCTCCTGCTGCCGGGTGAACTGGCAAAGCATGCGGTGTCCGAGGGCACCAAGGCTGTCACCAAGTACACCAGTTCCAAGTAACAACCAGGAGCTTCCCGGTATCTGCCGACTGACACCCTGTAGTACAAACGGCCCTTTTGAGGGCCATACTCATCCCTGCAAAACGGCCGTCTCTCGATGACTTCCAACTCCCGTGTCTCTTTTCAAGAAATATGTGAGTACCCAGTGCTTGAGAATCTGCATCGCGCCTGTGTGCATATAATAGGTCATTTCTTTCTTTTTTTTTTCTTGTTGTGCAGTCGAAATTGGCTTCTTGTAGTCACAGTCGGATGGTGTTTATTTTGTTTTCGTTTCAGTGAAGAAAAAAAAAAGCGTATTCTATTCATTTTGGGGGCACGAGTGACCTTAAATATTGTACATCGCTCGCGTATGTAGAAGATTTTCGCGTGGTTTTGAGCCTCTGGCAGCCCATTCTCCAAAGTGTTGTGATTTCCAGATGCAGCCGATTCGTTTTTGCTTTTAGAGCCACGGTTGTTTTAAATAACTTGCTTTTAAATTCGAGTGCTCTTATCCCGTTGGCTTGGGAAAGTTGTTTATTTGTGTTGTCACTTCACGCTTGGTATCAACTCGAATAGTGGGTCGTTTTCATTGCTTGAAAAAGTGAAGACGGCTAGAAACTTGAAAAAGTGTCTGCCATAAGTCGAGTGCTTGTACCTGCAAGTTGAAATAAAGAAATTGCTCCGTTTCTAGTACTTTATTTTTTGCACGATTTGCGACAGCGGCACAAACTGGCCGTTTTCGGGTGGCACGTTTTGCTTCTTAACAGACCGAAGGCTTGTTAAAAAGCTTTCGAGTATTACATTTTCTGCCAGCCAAAAAGACTTCATTACGTGTAATAAGCACTTAAAACTGGACACGTTTGTATAAGTGAACATTTTGATTAAACTGTGTTCTTGGGTGACCCAACTTGCTGTCAACCCGGCTCACCATGGCGCTGAATTGCACTGCACACTTCAAAACGGCAGTGATAAGAAGCTTTAATTTTTGTGTGCCGTGAGAAGAGTGCGTCTTGTACAAGTTCCGATAAACAGGTTGCTTCGACGTTTATAAAACTTTTTTTTAGTCTCATGTGAAAACGGGCCTTCGACTAGCTGCATCGGCGCGAAGCTGAGTACTCCGGAGTGACATGTCTTTCCTCTTTACTTAACGAAAACGAACCTTAATCCCTCTAAAATATATATCTCCTGGAACCTAGAAAAAAAAATGTTTCGTACATGCAACTATGAAGACTAAAAATGGGCCAGGTTTTTAATGCCTATGCTTTGCTAAAGCCATGCATTTCATCAACACACGCTTCCTTCTAGTGCGCAGCCACCTGTCGGCCACAGAACGAAGCTGCCGCCCCGCGGGAATGCTCCCATTCGTTGGCGGGAGAGGAGGAGGCCGTCGCGGGTTCACTTTGGCGGCCCCGTAGAGCATTGCCGCCAGTCTCTCTTGAAGTAGGCGAACGGTGCGGTCGTGTTTTTTCGTCGTGTCCCTGTTTTTGCAGCAAACATGTCTGGAAGAGGCAAGGGCGGCAAGGGCCTGGGCAAGGGTGGTGCCAAACGCCATCGCAAGGTTCTTCGCGATAACATCCAGGGGATCACCAAGCCTGCAATCCGTCGCCTAGCCCGCCGCGGTGGTGTCAAGCGCATTTCGGGCCTCATCTACGAAGAGACCCGCGGCGTCCTCAAGGTCTTCCTGGAGAACGTCATTCGCGATGCCGTCACCTACACAGAGCACGCCAAGAGGAAGACCGTGACGGCCATGGATGTGGTGTACGCGCTCAAGAGGCAAGGCCGTACGCTCTATGGTTTCGGTGGTTAAGTGGTGCAGCCGTCTCCCCGGGGCTCGTCGGACACCCATCAAAAACGGCCCTTTTCAGGGCCAAACCAGTACGGATCTATCTTGGAAACGGCATTCGATCCCAACACCTCCCTCCCGTGTCTCTGTAATCGTGAAAACATGCACTGCTTTGGGTGAGTGATTCCTCTTTTGTTACGAGTGTTGTTTTGCCGCGGATCTCTACCATTTTGTGCGCAACAGCCGTGTGTTAATTGTACAAATCTTCCCACGCAACTCAGGCAAGCAGTCTAACATTCATTGCGCTCATACCTGCCATCGGCCATACCATGCTGAATACGCCGGTTCTCGTCCGATCACCGAAGCTAAGCAGCATCGGGCTCCGTCAGTACTTGGGAGGGTGACCACCTGGGAACACGGAGTGCTGATGGCATTCTAAGTTTTTGTTCTTGCTACTTTTTTGTGCTGTTTGGAGGGTTGTGTCCGTTTGTACGGATTCATGTATTTTCTAAAAGCTAACAACATTTCTCCTCAGGCGTAAAAAGCATTTTAATATAAATGCAATTCGTCTCTTTCATATTTAGAAAAAACAGCTTACTTGGAAGTGAGAACTCGGTGTTCCGCACCGTGGCCTGCTGGTTGATTGCACGGTTAAGAACGGTAATAATAAACAAAGCCACAGACTCCTAATTTTGTTTGCCGTGAGAAAAGTGCGTGTATAAGTCGTACGGAAAGAGAGACTACTTTGAAACAAAAAGTTTTGTTTTTATTCTCGCGTGAACTTGGACGTTGGAATCGCGGCCCGATCGCGAAGCCGGCCCCTGCGGCTTCACAAGTTTTCCTTTCTAACGCACCGAAATAATTTTTTATTTTTACCGAAGTGTACATTTTCTGGAAGCTTATAAAATTCTTGAAACGTCGTGAACAAGCATTTTAATATAAATGCAATTCGTCTCTTTCATATTTAGAAAAAACAGCTTACTTGGAAGTGAGAACTCGGTGGTCCGCACCGTGGCCTGCTGGTTGATTGCACGGTTAAAAACGGTAATAATAAGCAATGCTACAGACTCCTAATTTTGTTTGCCGTGAAATAAGTGCGTGTACAAGACGTACGGAAAGAGAGACTACTTTGAAACAAAAAGTTTTGTTTTTATTCACGCGTGAACTTGGACGTTGGAATCGCGGCCCGATCGCGAAGCCGGCCTCCGCGGCTTCACAAGTTTCCCTTTCTAACGCATCGAAATAATTTTTTATTGTTACCGACGTGTACATTTTCTGAAAGCTTATAAAATTCTTGAAAAGTCGTGAACAAGCATTTTAATATAAATGCAATTATTCTCCTTCATATTTCGATCTAACCGCTTACTTGAAAGACAAATCGAGGTTTGCGCGCTACGCGCGGTTGGTCGTTTGGAAGTTTAAAAACGGTAATAATAAACAATGCTACAGACTCCTAATTTTGTTTGCCGTGAAAGAAGTGCGTGTACAAGACGTACGGAAAGAGAGACTACTTTGAAACAAATAGTTTTGTTTTTATTCTCGCGTGAACTTGGACGTTGGAATCGCGGCCCGATCGCGAAGCCGGCCTCTGCGGCTTCACAAGTTTCCCTTTCTAACGCATCGAAATAATTTTTTATTGTTACCGAAGTGTACATTTTCTGAAAGCTTATGAAATTCTTGAAAAGGCGTGAACAAGCATTTTAATATAAATGCAATTATTCTCCTTCATATTTCGATCTAACCGCTTACTTGAAAGACAAATCGAGGTTTCGCGCGCTACGCGCGGATGGTCGTTTGGAAGTTTAAAAACGGTAATAATAAACAATAGCCACAGACTCCTAATTTTGTTTGCCGTGAAAGAAGTGCGTGTACAAGACGTACGGAAAGAGAGACTACTTTGAAACAAATAGTTTTGTTTTTATTCTCGCGTGAACTTGGACGTTGGAATCGCGGCCCGATCGCGAAGCCGGCCTCTGCGGCTTCACAAGTTTCCCTTTCTAACGCATCGAAATAATTTTTTATTGTTACCGAAGTGTACATTTTCTGAAAGCTTATGAAATTCTTGAAAAGTCGTGAACAAGCATTTTAATATAAATGCAATTATTCTCCTTCATATTTCGATCTAACCGCTTACTTGAAAGACAAATCGAGGTTTCGCGCGCTACGCGCGGATGGTCGTTTGGAAGTTTAAAAACGGTAATAATAAACATAGCCACAGACTCCTAATTTTGTTTGCCGTGAAAGAAGTGCGTGTACAAGACGTACGGAAAGAGAGACTACTTTGAAACAAATAGTTTTGTTTTTATTCTCGCGTGAACTTGGACGTTGGAATCGCGGCCCGATCGCGAAGCCGGCCTCTGCGGCTTCACAAGTTTCCCTTTCTAACGCATCGAAATAATTTTTTATTGTTACCGAAGTGTACATTTTCTGAAAGCTTATGAAATTCTTGAAAAGTCGTGAACAAGCATTTTAATATAAATGCAATTATTCTCCTTCATATTTCGATCTAACCGCTTACTTGAAAGACAAATCGAGGTTTCGCGCGCTACGCGCGGATGGTCGTTTGGAAGTTTAAAAACGGTAATAATAAACATAGCCACAGACTCCTAATTTTGTTTGCCGTGAAAGAAGTGCGTGTACAAGACGTACGGAAAGAGAGACTACTTTGAAACAAATAGTTTTGTTTTTATTCTCGCGTGAACTTGGACGTTGGAATCGCGGCCCGATCGCGAAGCCGGCCTCTGCGGCTTCACAGTTTCCCTTTCTAACGCATCGAAATAATTTTTTATTGTTACCGAAGTGTACATTTTCTGAAAGCTTATGAAATTCTTGAAAAGTCGTGAACAAGCATTTTAATATAAATGCAATTATTCTCCTTCATATTTCGATCTAACCGCTTACTTGAAAGACAAATCGAGGTTTCGCGCGCTACGCGCGGATGGTCGTTTGGAAGTTTAAAAACGGTAATAATAAACATAGCCACAGACTCCTAATTTTGTTTGCCGTGAAAGAAGTGCGTGTACAAGACGTACGGAAAGAGAGACTACTTTGAAACAAATAGTTTTGTTTTTATTCTCGCGTGAACTTGGACGTTGGAATCGCGGCCCGATCGCGAAGCCGGCCTCTGCGGCTTCACAAGTTTCCCTTTCTAACGCATCGAAATAATTTTTTATTGTTACCGAAGTGTACATTTTCTGAAAGCTTATGAAATTCTTGAAAAGTCGTGAACAAGCATTTTAATATAAATGCAATTATTCTCCTTCATATTTCGATCTAACCGCTTACTTGAAAGACAAATCGAGGTTTCGCGCGCTACGCGCGGATGGTCGTTTGGAAGTTTAAAAACGGTAATAATAAACATAGCCACAGACTCCTAATTTTGTTTGCCGTGAAAGAAGTGCGTGTACAAGACGTACGGAAAGAGAGACTACTTTGAAACAAATAGTTTTGTTTTTATTCTCGCGTGAACTTGGACGTTGGAATCGCGGCCCGATCGCGAAGCCGGCCTCTGCGGCTTCACAAGTTTCCCTTTCTAACGCATCGAAATAATTTTTTATTGTTACCGAAGTGTACATTTTCTGAAAGCTTATGAAATTCTTGAAAAGTCGTGAACAAGCATTTTAATATAAATGCAATTATTCTCCTTCATATTTCGATCTAACCGCTTACTTGAAAGACAAATCGAGGTTTCGCGCGCTACGCGCGGATGGTCGTTTGGAAGTTTAAAAACGGTAATAATAAACATAGCCACAGACTCCTAATTTTGTTTGCCGTGAAAGAAGTGCGTGTACAAGACGTACGGAAAGAGAGACTACTTTGAAACAAATAGTTTTGTTTTTATTCTCGCGTGAACTTGGACGTTGGAATCGCGGCCCGATCGCGAAGCCGGCCTCTGCGGCTTCACAAGTTTCCCTTTCTAACGCATCGAAATAATTTTTTATTGTTACCGAAGTGTACATTTTCTGAAAGCTTATGAAATTCTTGAAAAGTCGTGAACAAGCATTTTAATATAAATGCAATTATTCTCCTTCATATTTCGATCTAACCGCTTACTTGAAAGACAAATCGAGGTTTCGCGCGCTACGCGCGGATGGTCGTTTGGAAGTTTAAAAACGGTAATAATAAACATAGCCACAGACTCCTAATTTTGTTTGCCGTGAAAGAAGTGCGTGTACAAGACGTAAGGAAAGAGAGACTACTTTGAAACAAATAGTTTTGTTTTTATTCTCGCGTGAACTTGGACGTTGGAATCGCGGCCCGAGCGCGAAGCCGGCCTCTGCGGCTTCACCAGTTTCCCTTTCTAACGCATCGAAATAATTTTTTATTGTTACCGAAGTGTACATTTTCTGAAAGCTTATGAAATTCTTGAAAAGTCGTGAACAAGCATTTTAATATAAATGCAATTATTCTCCTTCATATTTCGATCTAACCGCTTACTTGAAAGACAAATCGAGGTTTCGCGCGCTACGCGCGGATGGTCGTTTGGAAGTTTAAAAACGGTAATAATAAACATAGCCACAGACTCCTAATTTTGTTTGCCGTGAAAGAAGTGCGTGTACAAGACGTACGGAAAGAGAGACTACTTTGAAACAAATAGTTTTGTTTTTATTCCTCGCGTGAACTGGACGTTGGAATCGCGGCCCGATCGCGAAGCCGGGCCTCTGCGGCTTCACAAGTTTCCCTTTCTAACGCATTGAAATACATTT